>BQNB010157954.1:0-15089 GCA_026074375.1 Tanacetum coccineum
TTTGAGTTGATGAAATTTGAGCGGCTATTCTGATTCGGAATCATCCGCAATGTATCTAAAAACAAAAGAGTTTGAAAAACCAAAACATAGTTAATATATGGCGGCATATCAACTCAGGAGGAAGTGTTGATTGGGAACTGACCTCTTCCTTTTCTTGTTGTCTAATGTTGGGCACACTTCATCTACATCAGAATCTTCCGGCTCAGTCCTAGAATAATGGAATGATATCAAAGTTGTTAGTTAATGCAACCAAGAATGTCACTCTATATCCTGGATGGTTACGGGCCCATATGAGGAGATTTTCACATATAACGCCAGACATTAATATAACATTTACCCAATACAGGTAGAAGCATGTGTACATTGTTTTGGCGGTTACGGGCCTATATGAGGAGATTTTCAACTGTCCCTTCCCTAGGTAGGGAACTGACTTGCCTGGGTTAATTTTCCAACAGGTGAAGCTCTCAAAGGAACCATACTCATAGTACGTATGGGACTTGATTTCCAAAACATGAGTCGTACCCACTAAATTCCTGATAGCTGTGGGCAAGTTTGAATCAGGATCTGCATCCACTCCGTCATCGTCCCCCACCATGAGTGACTCAGCTGAACATTTAACCAACTCTGTTGCCGTGTCATTAAACATCACAACGACAGTACTTGCCGTGTCGTCAGCAACCACCACTTCAAGTCTGTACCTGCATAGAAAATGAGGCGGGGGAAAAGGTAAGGAATACCATACATCCCATTTAAATTCAAAGTTGGTCAGCAACATGATTAGCTTTACCTGAAAACTGGGTAATCAATAGGCCTATTACATGATTCGCAGAACCATTTTCCATGTTGTCGGGTAACACCTTTTCTGCACTTTTCAAAACCACAGGATGGATAGTTCCACCCTTTTTTATTCCTAAAGTTTTCGATCATTACCTTACAGTGAAAGGTGACCGTCTGCAAACACAAATTTTTTTCACATATAACGCCAGACATTAATATAACATTTACCCAATACAGGTAGAAGCATGCGTACATTGTTTTGGCGGTTACGGGCCTATATGAGGAGATTTTCAACTGTCCCTTCCCTAGGTAGGGAACTGTCAACTGCTAAGACAGCCTTTGTGGGCTGAACAGAACTGGTATGTACATCGACAGGAATTGTAAGAATTGTTAATTTCGAAAATAGAAGTAAACAATATTGCAAACACTAACCTGTTATCGGCCTTCAATTCCTGGATACAGGGAATATCTTCGTCATCATAAACAACCGTAGAGGAGCTACTGGACAAATACAATTTATCTGCCAAGGTAAAAATTACTTAAGTTGTAAGGAATAAGATTTTGGCTAAAACCACTATAAAGGCTGCTTACTGTTATAATCCTTGACAGACATTCCAGTTAACACCACCGCACACATTCCTACATGTTTTGTTTTCCGCTCGACCAAAACATCACCTAGACCACCCCATAATGTGACCCTAAGGGAGTAACCTCTGTTTCATAAGAAGGTAAGTGTCACTAACGTGGGTTTTCAATACAAATGTAATAATCAAAGGAACAACACTCACCTCTGGTTCGCCAGGTAAAAATCTAGAGTTTTGGACCCTGATTTAGTGTAAGTTGTCCTCCCGACATTAGTTACATACCCGGCTACATCTGCAGGGTATGCAATAAATTTTTACTATAGCCGGCCGTAAAAGCAGAATGTAAACAATTACATACAAAACCATGAGAACAAATTACCAATCAAGTACTTGTTGTTGGTAAGTTCTATCTGATCTAAATCAACCAAACGGAAAGGATATCTTAGGTAACCATGGGGGTCCTTAGAAACCTTTCGTGCGGTTGTCTCTCCATCAAACTCAAGCATGAACATATCCTGTTTAAAAATCCTATACTCATCCTTGTTAGGCACAACCACAAAGTTTTTGACAGCATAGATTCCGCCTTCTTTCATCCTGAGGAAATTGTGTGCCACGTTTGATTTTGCAGAACAATGAATCATGTTACCCTGCAAAGAATCTGTGTTAACAACTACCATAACAAAAGGGAGTCTTATTTGTAAACAATACCTTTGAATCAGAGACAACAAAATCGGTGCTCAAATAGCGGCCCGTTATCGCGTTGACGTCCCAGATTCTGCCAATCATCACAACAATAGTGCCAGTAACATCTACTTCCAACTGGTCCAGGAACAAAGGGGCCTTCTGTGAGGGTTCACACTTCTCAACACCTTTGTTAGCCGATTTGGAAACTGACGATGCAGCCTTCATATTTTCTTGGTTCACACTTATTTGCTGGATTGAGCGAAATGTCTGTTAGGATGCTTGGGAAGGTTAACTGGCAGCAGATGCATTTATAGATATATGTACCTTGAGGCATCTTCTTTAAAGGATGCAGTTCAAGGAGTTGTAGAGGCTGTAACGACCTTGGTGTTTTGTATTCTTAGAAACTGGACATTCAATGAGACGTAATGAATTAAGGATGAGCAGTTCAAGGAGTTGTAGAGGCTGTAATGAAGTTGGTGTTTTGTATTCTTAGAAACTGGACAGAGGCTTATAAACTATTCATGACACAGCCCCATTAAATTTACAAAATATTTTGTTAGTGCAAATATTACGATATTTAAACTAAATAAGTCATTTGGTTTTAATAATGACAAACAAGTAACTTGTAATACATAACGTAAAATGTGCAAGTTACGCGTGACCACAACTCATCAACGCATACATTCATCAACACCTCTTGACGTCTCGAGTCTACTCATGCTTCAACAAAAGGTACGAATATATTTGTTAAGTTGCATTATGATCAACCCATTTAACAAACCATTAAAAATGATTAACATGTTTTTACAAACTAGCCTAATGATTAAAACCTATTTTATCATTAATTCATTTTTAATAAACCTTTTTAAGATTACTTACATCACCACTAAACAAATGCTTTTAAGTAATCCTTTACTTAATAATGATTAATCACATTAGTGAATAAGACAAATTAGGATTAACCACTTTTTGAAACAAGTCTTATAAGATATTTCATATCTTACAAATTTTTCCTTTTTAATGTTAAGATTGATTTTCCTTCTAGAACAAAATCAAATCAGATTTTATAAGTACATTAAGATCTAAGCAAAAAGATTTAAAAAGATTTCTAACAATTTTGAAATTAGACCGTGCGACCCACGGATCCACCTAAAAGGCAGACGGATCCACCATCCCTAGATCCGTAGTACCTTGACGGCCAAGTTTTGAGTTTTCTATAAATATCACCCATTTGCTTAGTTTTCACCCAAGCTTTTCACAACCTTTCTTCTACATTATTACACATATTTAGGATCATTATAAACAAGTTTTTATAATGTAAAAACACAATTAATCATATCATCAAAACCCCACCCTTGATCATAATGTTTCTAACTTTCATTTGTTGCAAGCATGATTCTACATGATCCTCGATTCAAGCAAGCTTAGAGATCTTTCCATCATCATCCACCACATACCTACATATATGAAGATCTATCACAATAAGCCAAGATACTTTTCATCTTCATCAATAACATCATGCTTAGTGATCTTGATGTTTTAGAATAGGCTTTTACATCTAATTGACAATTATGTCTTGGATAATCATTATACACATTTTTGTATCAATCATTATGCAACAAACTAGATGTTAGGTGGTTTATATGTTTAGGCCATAAAACACAAGGTTTGTTATGTTGGGCCATAAAACATAACGGGTTTGGTTGCACCCGAAGAAGGACTCGGTATTTAGCTTAGTACCGGATAAAGTATAAGTGACGTTGTATGGTTTTCTTCGCCTAAAAGGAGCTTGTTGATTTAGTGATGTAAGTCTCGAGTTGGGTACTCGAGGAGTGGAGTAGGGCGAAGAGGAGCTTCATAGCCGAACCACTATAAATCATCGTGTCCGGTTTGTACTTTCTTTAACTTATCGCTTTACTTTTATATTTGCCTTTATCGCTTTATATTTATGTTTGTATTGCATCTATGTTTGTGTTGTATATTGTGTTATGGTGATATGCTTTGTTTGATGTTATTTAGTATAGTTGTTGTAGTATAAACTTGATTGGTTGTTTGATACAAAAGTCTTAAGTTTATAATGGAAACCTATTCACCCCCCTCTACGATTCCACAATTGGTATCAGAGCCAGGTCGCTCTAGTTTTCAAAACAAATGGTTTTAAAAACAGAGCACGGTCCATGTATCAAATTTCCTATCAAGCGACACATAATGTGAAAAGTTCTTTGTTTAGTACTTATAAGTTTTGTTGTTAAATATAAAGCGTTACAATAGCTTGAAGGTCTTTTAAAAAGCCTCAAACAAAGTGAATAATATGTCTAAAAGTGAAATAAACATTTTTGCCAAAATTTCAACTCTTCTGCGACCTACGGATCCACCAAACCCTGGATCCGTCCATGTAGATTAGTCTATACGGTTTTCAGTTTTTATCAAACTTCAAAAATTCATAGAAATAAACCGTGCGTCGGATTTCGATGATTCAAAAACCAAAATTGAAGTATTTTAAGTGTACTTTCCAATGGAATAGGTCCTCAATTACTAATTCAAATTTTAATTTTGTCAAATAAGCAAAATGCCATAGAGTGTCGAAATTTTGTTTTAGCGTAAAAAGTTAATTTTAACCTTCCCTTTCGAGTCGGACACTTCTATTTGGTTTACTTTTGAAAGTTGGTGTATTTTATCATTGGAAAGTAAATGTATTTTTCATACTTACTAATGAGGAGAAAGCTAATTTATTTTCAAATAAAATCAAGCTACGTATACATTGTTACATTTAATACACAAAACGAAGTGTAGTATTTATGTGTGTTATGCTAAATGATTATTTGTTCCACTTTGCATCTTAATATTGTTAATCAATCTTTGATATGCTCGACGCCGTCAAAACCCCAAAGGGATGGCATCACAACCTGAAGAGCTCCAACGTCACACTATGGTGGCGAAAGACGAATCCCTAATTGGATGGCGACATTGACAGCGTTGCATAGCAAAAACCTAACGCCGTCACACCATGTTTTATATAAATACTTCGCGTTGTTAATCATAATTTAGGTGGAACTTTCGAGGTATAAACCCTAGATGATTTTAGCAGCTTTCGAGCCTTTTTTTACCTGAAGAAACACTATTGAAGAGATACGTTGATTAATTAATTATTAAGTTATGTTTAACCTTAATTTCTTGATTATGTAGTTTCTTGTTTCTCCATTACTATGTTAGGCTAAAGCAACTAGTATTTACTTAGAATTGCATGAAACTTAGTTGTATCTTTGCTTAATTTGTTGTCTCTTGCGATAGAGGTTGTTTAAAAACTGGCTAGAGACTGTCTTAGCTTAAACGTCAAAAAAGACAGTCAATTAATAACTAAGTCTTTGGTTAATTGAATTTGTATGGGTATTTATTACGAGTGTAGTTATTGGTTTATTTTAGGTAATTTGATAGGGCCGCCATTCACCAGCGTAGACGTGGGAGTGACCAAACCATAATTGTTATAATGAATTCCACATTACATTAGCAAGGACGTGACAATTTAAAGAATTTGGTAGATTACGACTAAGGATATGTGCACCCTTAGTAGATACGTGTAAGATTTCTCACCATTTAATTTTCTTATAATTTTAATCTATTGCATTTAGGATAATTAGTAGTTTAAAATAAGGGTGAGCATCTGTAACCCTTGTCCTTTTTGTGAGTTTTAAATGTTCTAATTTAGTCCTTTGACTATTTGACTTTTGTTAATTTTGTTAGAACCTATACCATGTTGACGGTGGTGAATTTATGTGATTAAGGTGTTTTATGGTTAAATGGTGTATAATAATCCTTTTTAGAGGGTATTATTACGTTGATTATGTTCCGGATGGTTTGACCCGTGAATAGCGTGAAATGCTAAAAACGAGTCTCCGACACGGACCAATAATGTTAATGAGATTTTGGGAAATTTGCAATGGATTTATGTCTGTAATATACTTTAGGTTATTTGGAAAAGTATTTTTATGGATGAATAAAATGTAAGAACTTAGAGAAATATTTTACGATCACGGTTTTTGAGATTTAAGTGAACCCAACATGAAAAGAAGGCACCCTAAGCCCCTTGGATCCTTTGCCGCGAGTTCTAGACAAGGGGGAGACAAGGTGGCATGTTTTTTTCTAGGTGGTCCAACATTAGTACAAATGTATTTTGTATACATCCTAAACATACACACTCTTTCTTTTTCTCTCTTCTTGTTCGTCCGACCTAACAAATAAACACTTTTATCTTTTCATCTGAATAAAAAAAAACATTGGAGAGGTTTTCGGGTACTTTCGGGTTGATTCTAGTATTCGGGTTATAGTTAAAACTATGTTTGGGTAGTCGGTTCGCGTTCATTCTCGCTTTTCAAAACCCTCTTTGTAAGTTTTCTAAATTTACATTTAACTTGTACTTTTTGTGTGTTAAATGATGCATAATTGTTAGTTGTACGGCCCGTTTGTTAAAATCGGAAAAGAAAGTTTGCGAAGGAATAAAGGGCGCGTTTGGTTTGAATGAAAGGAAAGGAAAATGAGGTTTTGTTAGTTGTAATATTGAGGTTGTGATGGTTGAAAAACATTTATTTGCTATGTAGCTTATTTTGAATATTGGATTAGTTTGCTTATTTTTAAGCATTTTTGAGCTTATTTGAGCTTATAAGCTCTCAGCAAAAAGGGGAAAACACAAGAAGGGTATTTTTTTTGGTTATTTACCTCTTATGTCGTATTTTTGTAGACTATTTTGATAGCTTATAGGATAATGAACATAATACGTGATTATTAGGCTTAATTTTAAGACTTACGAATGGTTTTTGAGTCATTGGGCTCTCGGCCCAATAAGCCTCAATAAAGCCGTGGATTATTGAGTGCTTAATTGTGGTCAGTTGTTATTTTGTTTGTTATTGGTTTTGGGCTTTATATGTTAGTATGGGACTTGGTCTTGGGCCTAAAATATATATTATGCATATAAATATCTTAATGGATCCTTATTGGGCCTTAAGGCCCAATAAGCGTAAACTAGTCGTTTTATGAGTTTTGGCGAACTTTTGGAAAATGGACATACTTATGAATTGATATTGGAAGTCGTTAGGGAAATACGTTTTGGTGAATATTGCGAAATATGGATTTTAACATTTGTCGGGAAGGTGAATTTGTGGAAATTTGTTTGAATATAAAGGGTTTAAAACCTTGGAAACGTTTGTATAAACATACGGGCCATGTCGAAATTTTGTAAAAAGTCAATACTTAGATTTTTACTCAAAACGCGATTTTCAATAAAATAATAAAATACTATTACTTTAATAAGTCGACTAAAAGTCAAAAATTATATTTTCCCGAAACTTTTCTAAATTTACTTAGTATAATTAAAGGTTTTGTTTCTTATAACTTAAATGATGAACAAATGATAACTAAGAGTACCGAATGGATTTACCGAGATATATACAAGTATTTATTACTTATCTATATTATTAGATAGTATAAGTATGTATATTATGCTACAGAATGAGTTGGAAGTATGATACTTTGAAAGAGTAAGTTGTCAACCATCACACCACTGAAAATGTCAAGAATGACCGTACAACGCGCATCTGATCACTATGCATCAAACCTGAAAACTGTTTTGGAAATGAGTGTCTAAGTGGAACATTAATTGGACTAGGTCGTGTTCGGACGTCGTTGCATTTGCTTGTGTGATATTGAGTTTGCTGCTTGAGGTGAGTTCTCGTAGCCCCACTTTTTAAATCTTTTCCATTAGGGGAAAATGATACTCAAAGGTGTTTTGAACTGTTTTTCTGAACTGTGTGAAAAAGTGGTTTTTGCTTTTTGGGACAATTATGTGCTTTATGTACTGCTATGTAAATATTTATGTGGTATGATTGTTTCCTGCTGCATCGTGGTGACGACATTGAGTATGATTTGCATGGACATTGCTTTGTCTATGAAGGGTCGCCCTATTGTAAATGCTCCAGTGTAGGCTTTTAGGTGTGTTATGACATTGTAGGTGCGACCCCAAGAGCCGGTACCGTGATGATAAGACTAGCTGGGGATGTAGGTCTTGATACTGATTAGCAGGGATACTAAGTCATGGGTTTGTGATTTTGTTTTGCATATATCCCCGATTTTGAGCTAAAAAAAAAATACACATTCGAGCAAGTTTATACCCTTTCGAGTTGTAATATTGGATTAGGTAAGTTCTAGGTTCGTTCCTTCATGAATTGAGTTTTCCGTTTGTATTTAATGGTGCTAGGCTAAAATGATTGTCACGGATCAAGTTAACCAAATCGTGCATATATCGGATAAAAGGATGATTCAAGTAAATAATTAAAGTATGTTTGTTTAGGAAATGATCACTATGACAATGAATGTTTAGGGGTAGTGTTGTTACAAGTTTTGAGAATAATGGTTTCACAAGTTACAAATCCCTTTCGCATTTTAAATGTAACAAGTGAATTAATACTAGTTAAATCAACAATTCCTTTCGCATTATAGTTATTATAACCAATATATTAGATGAAATGATAGATCACATATATAAAGAACCCTTTTGGCCTATATTCTTGTATAAAATATGTTTTACCAATTCAATAAACACATATCCAAATGCTCCATATCTAAGATCACAAATGCCCAAACAAAACACAAGATGGACTACTACATGATCAAAGAAAGTAACAAAACACATAGCATTCATCATGAATTCAGTAAAGATCATAATCAAAAGATAAACAAGATTTATACCAATTTCTGGAGCAAATGTTTGATGATTTCACAAGTTTTCCCAACGAAAACTTTATTATATCCAAAGTAAACCTGGAAACTTTGAACAATTCTATCATAATCGCTTATAGATTCGAATTACACTTCAATGCTACTTCCATAGATGGAGTAAAACCTTGGAATACTGATGGACAACAAGAAAGTTCAACCAAATTCTACAAGAACTCCTCCTAACTTTGATCCTAATTGTTGTAATGATTGTGTTACCAAGGGTGGTTTGGATAAAAGGTTTGTCAAACCTTTATCCCCAAAAATACATATATCTTTTTGTTATATATCTTTTTGTTATATATCTTTTTGGGTACATATATCTTTTTTATAGGTATATTATTATTATTTACTATTATTATTATTACTATACTTAGCTTGATTAAAGATTCTTTAATGATACAGTTCAAGTGGGAATGATCCACTCTTAAACTATGGTATTTTTTGGTATGTACTTACGAAATGGATATTTGTTTGTTTTCACATTGTGATGGCCCTTTTTTGTTGTCTTAATAGGTCGATCTTTTTCGCTTTTATTGTTAACGACGATAGGAGGTGGTGGATCTTTTTGAATTTTCAGAGAATCATCGGACTTTTCACTCTTGGTGAATACGGCTTCACAATGCTCAGTTTGAGCTTGGGAGAAGAGTGGGGTTGTCCTATCGGATTGCTTTGAAAGAGACGTTTTGAGACTTCGACCACTCGTTTATTTTTCTCTCCATATTTTAAATTTTAGTTTGGAAATTTTTTTTTCATTTTACTTCATCTTTAAAATCATATCGTTAACATTGTTTTTGAAAAACATATTTGTAACTCTTTGACCATCCAAGAATTTTGTGATTGATTTTTTAAGGTCTGTTTTAGATTGAGGTTCTTGGTTGACTATTTTAGACTCTTTGTTAGGTAAAACACAGGTGGTTTTACCACGTCTCTGGCAAAAAGTTTCCAATGAACAATTCTAAAGGTACGAATACATCTTTTGAAATCTTCGAGATCATTTTTCACATCATTGTTTAGTTCTGTTGAGTGTTTTCTCGGGATCATTAGGATCAGTGGGTTGGCGAGAAAACGAATTATGAAAAATCTCGGTTTGGATAACCTTCTGTTTAGGATTTAATTTACTTTAATGACCGTTTCAAACATCTGCGTGTCATCGTTTAATGGGTTTTATTAAAGCGTTGGGTATTACCTAAGGTCTCCCCCATTTTCTTACGTATATCTTGTAATTCATCTATTAAGCTTGTAAATTAAGAATCCATATTTTATTGTTAGAGCTTCCAAGGTTTCCATTAATCAAGAACTTTATCATCATATTACTATTACTTCCATCGACGATACAGCAACAGATTTTGATGATGTTCGTTTTAGAGATGAGTGGACAATAAGTTTGATAAGGGACTTTGTCATCAAGAAATTGAAAGCTTGATTTAGGATTTTGTAATGAAGTGAATCCCTTCGGCTGTTTCGTTTAAGTTCCTTGAGTGGGTTCGCTTAGACCGTGATAGAATATTTGAATAATAGCTCATTTGGTTAGACCGTGCCCATGGCATTTTCGAAGCATGTTGAGTCGTAACCAAGAGTCGGTTAGATTTTCACATATGTTTTGAGAGAAATTTCTGATTTCAAACAAAATACGGTTAAATAACGAAGGTGGAAAGAATCTGTTTATAAAAACTCTTCTCATTTGTCCCACGATGTTATAGACTCTTCAATAATTTTGTTAAACCAGGTTTTAGCTTTATCGCACAAGGAAAATTGGAAAATTATAAGCTTTAAAGCTTCACTTTGAGTTTCACCATATTTGAACATATCGCAGATTGCGAGAAATTCACGGATGTGGTCATGCGAATCGGCCCGCAGATAACCATCGAATTTATTTCCAAATTCCGTTTCAAGTGGGTACTATTGTTTAACATATTGGCATCAACAGTGATTTGAACAGTGACAGAATTGGAGTGGTTGCATACAGTTTTAGTTAGTATTTTCCCACATAGGTTGATCATCGGGATCGAGGATAATTATTTTCTTGGAGCGGTAAATTTGGTTGGGGTTCGACATCCTCTTCAGGTATATTTATGATGACAAATTCATTAACGATAGGATGTTCGGTGGAAGATTTGTGTGATTCGATCTGAATGGATTCTTTTTGGATAATTTTAAATTTACAAGACCTTGTTATTAAATTTTTTATTAGACTTAATAGTTGTTTTCCGAAAGGATAGGCGGAATTTAGTACATGCGTTAAGCATTTTGCAAAAAAAAACATATATTATATATTATATATTATATATACATATATATATATACATATATATTTTATATATATAGTTATGGCTAATAGGATAATATTCAAAATAAAGTAAATTATTTTCATATATTTTTTTATAATTATTTTATTTTTATAGATTTATATATGTATATAGATATATTTTAATTTAATTAGATATAGCAAATAAGGATAAATAAATAAAAGTTTTTTTTTTATAGGTACGGTGTACTTTAGGAAAAGTGCGCTGGCTTTTTTGAAAATTTTATGTTTTTTTCAAATATTATGATAAACTAGATAATTATAAATACACAAGGCATATAATTAGAAAATATACAATTTCAAATGATTATAGAACCTAAGACTAGTAGATTGGAGGTATTGGTTTTGGTTTTTTGAAACAAAATTCTGTTTGTGAAAAATCTGCAGAAAGTGCGACGTACTTGGTTAAAGTGCGGCATACATTCTGGGTTTATATGAAAACCGGCGCATAAATAAGATGTGTGGCGCACTTCCTGGAGAAAAATGATTTTTAGTTTTCGTTTGCCAGAAAACGGTACGGCGAGTTTGAAAATTTTTGAGAAACAAAATAGCACCAGAAATAAGCAACAAACTATAAAAACTTAAACAATTCCCCGGCAGCGGCGCCAAAAACTTTGATGTGTGTTTTCTAAGTTTTAAATTTATAATACTAGAAATACCAATTTTTACTAAAACACAACACTCGGGAAGTATACTCGTTCGTGTATAGTATAGCTTTAGGTAAGTCCAGGTCGTTCCATGGGAATTGAAGTTTTCACAGTTTGTAATTAAGGTGCTAAGGCTAATAAGATTGTCAAGGATCAAATTAACCAAAACGGACATAAATTGAATATTGCAAAGAAAGCAATAAAGAGATGATTCAAGCAAATGATTAAAGTATGTTTGTTTAGGAAATGATCACTAGGATAATGAGATGTTTAGGATAGTGTTTATAAGTTTGGAGAATAAAAATATCACAAGTTATAAATCCTTTTGTCATTTAAATATAACTAGTGGTTAAATCGATTAATAACAACAAATGCTTTTGGCTTTTATAAGTTATTATAACCAATATTTTAAGTGGAATGCTTAAACACATATATAAAAGAACCCTTTCGGCCTATATTCTTATATAAAATATGTTTTACCAATTCAATAAACACATATCCAAACACTTCATATCAAAGATCGCATTATGCCCAAACAAACATAAGATTACTACTTCATAATCAAAGTAACAAAACACATAACATTCATCATGAATTCAATAAAGATCATATTCAAAGGATAAACAAGATTTATACCAATTTCAGGAGCAAAATATGGTGATTTCACAAGAATTTCCCAAGAACATCTTATTATATTCAAAGCAAAATCCAGAAACTATGAACAATTCTGTCACAATCGATTATAGATTTGAATAAATACTTCTATTATGCTTCTTTGATGGATCAAAGCCTAGGAATCGATGGCGGAGAGTGGTGGTAGTCGATGGTGGTGATGGTGGTTTGAAGGGGAGTTTAGATCCTTCGTTTGTCAAGCCAAGATCACCAAAAACACCTATTCTAAGTTGTAGAATCGGATGGGATTTGTTTGTATGATGGTGTGTGAAATGAGAGAGCCTAGGAGGGTATTTATAGGCTTTTCGGGGGCCAAAGTGCGCCGTACAAACTTATTTGTGTGCCGCACATAGGGAGTTAATGCACACTTCATTTAATTGCCTTTAATTTTCTCCACCGCCTCAAAAGTGCGCCGCACTTTGGGTAAAACCGCCGCACTGGTTGTAGATAATTGAATTCCGCTCGCGTGGCCGCTTGAACCAACTAAAACGGAGTTCGTATGACCGAGTTATGATCAAAACAGTGAACAGGTGTCGGGAAGCTCTGAGTTTGAGTTATTTCTTCGTTTAAGCTTCAATTCTTCGTGTAATCTTCCGTTTTCTTCCACGACACGTACCTAGAACATATAATAGCAAATATACTTGATTAAGTATCGAAAGTTCATGAGAAATGATCAAATAAATGCAAATAACTCCCGCGAAAACATGTATAATTTAGGCGTTATTAGAGACCCAAACAATTAAAATCAGTAGGTTCGAGTAAAAAAGCTAAGATTGTAGAATCTAAAACTGCTAACAACTCGGAACCCACTCATTTGTGGGGATCCAATGCTACAGATGTTCCATCTTCTTCTTCTCTTGTCAATGACAGGTTGTCCAGATCGTCCTCTGGTATCTGGACTCCGGATGTTCAAAACATATGACAGGGAACCGCTCTCAGCTCATGAACTTCGTTAGTAAATTTCTGTGAACTGTTCGATTCAGAAATGACCAAGTTGCAAAGATAATGGGGTATGGTGACTATTAGCAGGGGAATGTAATTATCTCCAGGGTGTATTATGTTGAAGGGCTTAGACATAACTTGTTTTCTATTGGACAATTTTGTGACGCGGATCTTGAAGTTACATTTCAGAAAAACACTTGCTTTATTCGGAATTTAGAAGGTGTTGATCTACTTTCAGGCTCCCGTGACACAAATTTGTACACAATTTCTCTTGATGACATGCTAAAGACTTCTCTGATCTGTCTTCTATCTAAAGCCTCAAATACTAAGAGCTGGTTATGGCACTGTCGTTTATCGCATCTCAACTTCGGTACTCTTAACAAGCTAGCTAAAGACGGTCTTGCATGAGGTATCCTAAAGCTTAAATTTCAGAAAGATCATCTGTGTTCACGTATGCTGTAGGAAAAATCAAGAAATCTTCTCATCAACCCAAAGATGAGGACACTAACCAGGAGAAACTATATCTTTTGCATATGGATCTTTGTGGCTCGATACGTGTAGAGAGCATTAACGGGAAAAGGTATATCTTGGTAATTGTTGATGATTACTCTCGATTTACTTGGGTTAAATATCTGAGATCAAAGGATGAAGCTCCTGATGCTATCATCAAATGCATAAAAAATATTCAAGTTCATTTGCATGCCACAGTCCGTAATGTTCGAACAGATAATGGAACGGAATTTGTTAATCAGACTCTTCGTGATTTCTATGAAAATTTCAGAATTTCGCATCAAACTTCTATTTCTCGCACTCCTTAACAAAACGGCATTGTTGAAAGACGAAACTGGACTCTTGTGGAAGCTGCCCGCACAATGTTGATATTTTCAAAAGCTCATCTGTTCCTATGGGCCGAAGGAATCAACACAGCCTGGTATACCCAAAACTATTCTCTGATTCATCTCCGATACAACAAAACTCCATATGAACTTATGCACGACAAGAAACCGGATTTATCGTTCTTTCATGTCTTTGGTTCACTATGTTATCAGACAAATGACAGTGAAGACTTGGGTAAACTAAATGCAAAGGCTGATATTGGTATTTTTGTTGGATACGCGCCAACAAAGAAAGCTTTCAAAATCTATAATAGGAGAACCAGGAAAATTATAGAAACAATTCATGTGACGTTCAATGAGCTGACAGTAATGGCTTTTGAATAATTCGGTTCATGACCCAGGCTTCAAGTTTTGACTCCTGCAACATCCTGTTCAGGACTTATACCAAACATTATTCCTCAACAACCTTGTAATCCACCAAAAAGAGATGATTAGGATAATTTGTTCCAACCCTTGTTCGATGAGTACTTCAATCGTCCAACTATTGCTGTCTCTACAGTTCCAGTAGCTGCTGTACCAAGAGCTGTGGAAATAACCGATTCACCTGTGTCTACGTCCATTGACCAAGATGCACCATCATCAAGTATCCCATCAACACAAGATCAAGAACATTCTATAATTATTTCTCAAGGTGTTAAAGAATCCCCTAAGACACTACTATTTCATGATGATCCTCTTTACGAATCTCTTCATGAAGACTCGACTTCTTAAGGATCGTCATCTAATGTGAGACCATCCCACACTCCATTTGAACTGATTGGTAGATGGACTAAGGATCATCCAATAGCAAACGTGATCGGTGACCCTTCTCTTT
>BQNB010157955.1:0-15089 GCA_026074375.1 Tanacetum coccineum
TTTTGAAAATGACCAAACATATGTTGCTTGCCTTAAGGGAAAGCAACACAAAGCCTCATGTAAGTCCAAAGTTCAGAACTCTATTACTCAGCCTTTATTCATGTTGCATATGGACTTGTTTGGTCCAACTTTTGTTAGCAGCCTAATGAATAAGAAATATTGTCTTGTAGTTACTGATGATTATAACAGATTCACTTGGGTTTTCTTTTTAGCCTCTAAGGATGAGACTAGTGGCATCCTTAAGAACTTTATAACTAAGATAGAAAACCTAGTTGATAAGAAAGTAAAAATAATCAGATGTGACAATGGGACAGAGTTTAAGAATAGAGTTATGAATGAGTTTTGTGAACAAAAAGGCATTAAGAGAGAATATAGTGTAGCTAGAACTCCTCAACAAAATGGTGTTGCTAAAATGAGAAATAGAACACTGATTGAGGCAGCTAGAACAATGTTAACAGACTCTCAGGTACCCACTACATTTTGGGCTGAAGCAGTTAATATTGCTTGCTATGTGTAGAATAGGGTAATAATTGTTAAGCCTCATAACAAGACACCTTATGAACTATTTAGAGGTAGAACTCCTGCTCTAAGCTTCATGAGACCATTTGGGTGTCATGTTTCTATTCTTAATACCTTAGATCAACTTGACAAGTTTGATGGAAAATCTGATGATGGATTCTTTGTTGGCTACTCAATGACTAGTAAGGCTTTTAGAGTATACAACATTAGAACCAAGAGAGTAGAAGAAAACTTGCACATTAGGTTCTTGGAGGATAAACCTATTGTTTTAGGAGATGGTCCAAAATGGCTATTTGATCTTGATAGTCTAACAAAATTAATGAATTACGTGCCAGTTATTGCAGGTACAAACTCTAATGATTTTGCAGGTTCAGAAGTCAGTATTGGTGAAGGTTCTACTAGCAAGGAAACTGACACTAGCCAAGACTACATTGTGATGCCTTTATGGAAAGATTCTTCATTGATTGATTCTCCTTCAATGAATGTTAGTCATGATAAACCAGAACTTTCTTGTGATGCTAAAAAAAAGGATGATGAAGGGGTTAGTAAAGAAAGTGGAGTTGATGACCAAGAGAAACCTGAAAGCAGTACTCCAAATATTAATACTGTTGGGCCAAGTATTAATACTGCTAGTGCAAATCTTAAAACTGGTAGTCTACATATTAATACTGTTAGTCCAACAGTTATTACCACTAGGTCAAATCGCTCTCAAACTGTCTTTGACATATTTTCATTGAGAGACAATGTTACATCTAAAGCCACACATGCTGATTTATTTGATGATGAAACAGAAATGGATATGAGCAACCTTAATACCTCATATCAAGTTCCAACTACTCCAAATACAAGAATCCATAAAGATCATTCACTTGATCATGTGATTGGTGATATACAATATGGTGTATAGACAAGAGGAATGACCAAAACTACAAATGAACAAGGATTTCTGTGTGTTGTTTATGAAGGGAAAACTCATGAAGACCTTCATACTTGTATGTTTTTCTGTTTCCTATCCCAGGAAGAACCCAAAAGGGTTACCAAAGCTCTAAGTGATTCAGCTTAGGTAGAAGCGATGCAAGAAGAGATTCTATAGTTTAAGCTTCAAAAGGTTTGTGTTCTAGTGGATTTATCTAAGGGAAAAAGGGTCATTTGTACAAAATGTATTTTCATAAATAAGAAAGATGAAAGAGGCATAGTCATCAGGAACAAGGCAAGACTAGTTGCTCAGGGATATACTCAAGAAGAAGGCATATACTATGAAGAAGTCTTGCCCCTGTAGCAAGAATTGAAACCATGAGACTGTTCTTAGCTTATGCTTCCTTTATGGGATTTATGGTGTACCAAATGGATGTCAAAAGTGCTTTCCTTTATGGTTAGATTATAGAGGAGGTATGTGTTTGTCAGCCTCTAGGGTTTGAAGATCCTGACTATCCTAACAAGGTTTACAAGGTGGTGAAAGCACTTTATGGTTTGCATCAAGCTCCAAGAGCTTGTATTGAGACTTAGCAAGTATTTATTAGACAATAGGTTTCATAGAGGAAAGATAGATCAGACCTTGTTTATCAAAAAGCAAAAGGGAGATATTTTGCTTGTACAAGTCTATGTTGATGATATTATCTTTGGCTCTACAAAGAAGGAGTTGTGTCTTGAATTTGAGAAACTGATGCATGACAAATTTCAGATGAGTTCTATAGGAGAACTCACCTTCTTTTTAGGTTTGCAAGTGAAGCAGAAAGAAGATGGATTTTTTATCAGCCAGGATAAATATGTAATGACATATTCAAATAAGTTTTGTTTTCATAGATGTCATGACTGCTTAGACCAAACCTATGGATACAAAAAATCCCCTGCTTAAGGATTCATATGGTGATAATGTTGATGTCCATCTATACAGGTCAATGATTGGATCATTGATGTATCTTACATCATCCAGACCAGATATTATGTTTGCAGTATGTACATGTGCCAGATTTCAAGTCACACCCAAAGTTTCACACTCACATGCTGTAAAAAGGATTTTTAGATATCTAAAAGGCCAACCCAAATTAGGTCTCTGGTATCCTAGAGATTCTCCCTTTGATCTGGTGGCATATTCTGACAGTGACTATGCTGGAGCTAGCTTAGATAGGAAATCAACAACAAGAGGTTGTCTGTTCTTAGGATGTAGATTGATATCATGGCAGTGCAAGAAGCAAACTATGGTTGCCACCTCCTCTATTGAAGTTGAATATGTGGCTGGTGTTAGTTGTTGTGGACAAGTACTCTGGATTCAGAATCAAATGCTGGACTATGGGTATAATTTTATGCACGCCATGATTAATATTAACAATAACAGTACTATATGTATTGTTAAGAATCCTGTTTCTCATACTAAAACAAAACACATTGAGATTAGATATCATTTTATAAGAGACTGCAATGATTAAAAGTTAATTTAAATGGTCAAAATCCACACAGATAACAATTTTGCAGACTTACTTACAAAAGCTTTAGATGTTGGAAGGTTTCAATACTTGATTACAAGTACTGGAATGTTAAATCCTTAATGTTTTTAATCTCTTTATGTCTTTGTAATATTAAAGGATTAGTACTATTAGTCTTGTTAATTAGTATTGCTAAGTATAATTAGTACTGCTAGTTATACTTAAGACTGCTTGTTAAAACTGTTAGTCATAATTAATACTGTGAAGAAGAAAATACTTTGGATTGTGTATTTTTTTGGACTAACATTTGCAGGATAAGCAATTTGAGTACCTAATGTTGAATGCTTCACCTCTGAAGTATTGTTTGAGGGGAGGCTACTTATGTCAATATGCAGTCAAGCATGGATGGAAGGACATGTAACATCAAAAGTGTGTTAAAAAGAATCAAAAACATCTAGGCATGTCAAAAGAGGTTGGGACACCAAGATACCTCAGTCTAGTGGTCCCCTTGTAAAGGTTGGTGATGAGGCTGTCCATAAGGAGTTAGGTGACAGAATGGAAAGGGCTGCCACTACTGCTTCTAGCTTAGAAGCAGAGCAGGACAGTGGTAACATCAATAGGACCCAATCCATGGCAACACTTAATGAGCCAAGTCCTTAGGGAACTGGTTCAGGTAGTGGTCCCAGGTGCCAAGTTACCATTTTAGGGTTGCAGATGCTCAAACTAGGTTTGAGGCTGCATCTAAACAGTCTAATGATCCACCTCTCTCAAGAGTTAACACACTTGGAAGTGGGGAGGACAGTATGAAACTAATAGAATTGATGGCACATTGTACAACTCTGTCTGAATTGGTGAGAAAAAGAATAGAGAGATTTTGTGAGATGAAAAACAGAAAGAGAGTTGTGTGATAAAAACAGAAAGAGTGAATTGGTGAGCAAAAAGAATTAAGAGATAATGTGAGCGTAAAAATAGAAAGAGTGAATTGGTGAGCAAAAAGAATTGACAGATAATGTGAGCATAAAAACAGAAAGAGAGATTGTGAGACTTAAAATTGGTGATGGAAATGCTTTTTGGATGAAATTGAAGTTAAAACTGCTATATCAAAGTTAGTACTACTGGGCATTACTTAGTACTGCTGAGCATTACTTAGTACTGATGGACATGTTTTAGTACTGCTAGGCTTAAAGTTAGTACTGCTAAGCTAATATTAGTACTGCTGGGTGACCGTTAGTACTGTTTGAGCCATAACAGAATTTCCTTCACTCAATATAGCCGTTGTAAAATTTCCACCAACTACTTTGTCTATAGGTTTGACTAATTTAAGAATTCATGATCTTTCTATAAATTCAAAAGATTTCTTCAAGATAAGAACAAATCTTATTTAGTCGGTGCAATTAAAACCTTAAATACTCTCTATTATCTCAATTACCTATACCAAACACTCATACTACCATCCACGACCATATCCCAGAACCTTAATTAACTTTCTCCTTATCAAATGGCGAATTTAGAATTTTGCGACAAGCACAACATGGTTGCATACTTAGAGAAGACAGAATGAAGTGAAGGGTTTCATCAAATCATTGATTTTCTCATTGCAAGTCACATCAACTATGCCCTCACTGAAAGCCCAACCATTTATGCTTCTCTTATAGAACAATTTTGGCAAACTGATGCTTTAAGTACAATTGAGGATGGGGTCATGGAAATTACTGCTACCATTGTTGGAAGAGTCAAGACTATCACTGAAGCATCCATTAGAAGACATCTCAAGCCTTGAAGATTCTGATGGTATTAGCACTCTCCCTACTGCAGAAATTTTTAGGCAACTTGCTCTTATAGGGTATGTAACCACTTTTGATAGCCGTACTTTTTAAAAGGGACACTTTTCCCCTTAGTGGAAATTCTTAATTCATACCATTCTCCCCTTTTTGAGTCCTAAGAAAACTGCTTGGGAGCAGTTTAGTAGCAATATAGCTACTGCTATCATTTGCCTGGCAACAAACAAAACCTTTAACTTTTCCAACTTAATTTTTGATGCAGTGGTAAAGAACTTGGATAGTAAGACAAAGTTTTTGATGTCTCTTAGATTCATACAAATCTTTTTGAACAAACATCAAAGACTTCTTCTGCCCCATAAAAGAACCTATCCTACTCATACCCTTATACAAAAACTGTTTAGCAACATGAAAAGAGCCTCCAAGGGATATTCTGGGGTGAACACTCCATTGTTTCAAACAATGCTAGTTCATGATCAGGGTGAAGGACCAACAATCCTATTTGTGTCCCATCACACACCCACTAGTAGTCCATCCACCTTACAACCACCATCTACACTACCATCTATCCAAACCACACCTATTGCTGAGGAGGTTGTTCTAATGCCCTATGATTCACCTCTCCCAAGGGTTCACTCACTTGGAAGTGATGAGGGTAGTTTATCACTTAATGAATTGACGGTTCTTTGTACCTCATTGTCTAAGAAAGTTGAAAGCTTAGAGTCTGAATTAAAGCAAACAAAACAGACCTATAGTACTGCTCTCACAAAGCTTATCAAAAGGGTGAAGAAGTTAGAGTAGACTATCAAAACAAGCCAAGCTAGGAGGAGAGCCAAAGTTGTGATCTCTGATGCTGAGGAAGATGAGGAGGATTCTTCTAAACAGGGGAGGAGTTTGATTGAAGAACTAGACATGGATGCTGGAATTTCATTGGTTCCTTCACATGTTGCTGGTCAGGGGAGGTTTGATGATACTCAAGTTAGTGATCAACCTAAAGAACAATTAGGTGTTTTTAGTGCAGCTAAGGTCCTTGCAGATGCAACTAAACAAAGAAGGGATGTTGAAAATGTTCAAACTTACACTAGAAGAAGAAGAGCAGTTAGTACTGGCAGTGGTGGAGTTAGTACTGCTAGTGAATTGGTTAGTATTGCTGGTGTAAAGGCAAAGGATAAAGGCAAAGCCGTTATGCAAGAGTCTGAGCCTCCAAAGAAAATCAAAAAGAGAGTTTAAGTTCAAATGAGTATTGATGAAGAACTAGCTCAGAAGGTGCATGAGGAAGAACAAGCCAGATTCAATGCTGAACAGGAAGCAAAGTTTAAGGCAGAACAAGAACAAGAAAGGCTTGATCATGAAACTGCAATGAAAATACAAGAGGAACTTGATGCAGCAGAAAGACAAAGAATGGCTCAAGTGCATCAAGCAGCTCAAGGCTTTACTGATGATGAATGGGATGATATTTTGGCTAGAGTTGCAGCTGACAAAGACTTTGTTCAACAATTACAAGCAGGTGAAAAAGTTAGTGATGAAGATCTACCAAGAAAACTTGTTGAACTGGTCAATCAAAGAAAGAAGTTCTTTGCTCAACAAAGGGCTGAAGCTAAGAGGAACAAGCCAATGACTCCTGCTCAACAAAAGGAGTACATGTCTACTTACATCAAGAATCAAGAAGGAGGCTATACTCTTAAGCAATTGAAAGCACTTTCATTTGAGGAGGTTAAAGAGATCTTTGAAGCTACTATGAGAAAGGTACAATCCTTTGTGCCTATGGATTCTGAGTTGGAAGTTCAAAGACTAAAAAGAGCAGGTCAAGATGTTGTAGAAGAACCTGCTAAAAGACAAAGGACTGGAGAAGCTTCAGGGTCAGTTCAAGAGCAAACAGGTGAAGAACCAAAAGCAGAAGAACTGTCTCAAGAACAGCTACATCAGATGATGATGGTAATTCCAGTAGAAGAGGTTTATGTTGAAGCCTTACAGGTTAAATATCCAATTATTGACTGGGAGATTTACTCTGAAGACTCAAGAAAATACTAGAAAATTATCAGAGTTGGAGGACATACAGAAGCTTATCAGACTTTTGATGATATGTTGAAGAAATTTGACAGAGATGATCTGGATAAGCTTTGGAATTTGGTTAAGGAAAGATTCAGAACAACAGAACCCACTGAAGACAAAGCAAGAGAACTTTGGGTAGAGTTGAAAAGGTTATTTGAACCAGATGACAATGATACTCTCTGGAAGCTGCAGAGATATATGCATGATCCTTTAAAATGGTGGTTATATGATACATGTGGTGTTCATCATGTGTCTACAGAAAGAGGACATGATATTTACATGCTGGTTGAGAAGGATTATCCACTAACAAAAGCACTTATGACCTTGATGCTGTGGTGTAACAATCTGAGATAGGGGATCAATATTTTAGATAAGGCAGAGGAGCTTTTATAAAAAAAAATCTTCATACTTTGTAAGAAAGACCAAGCAAAGTAAAGTGTTTAAAAGAATCCTCTCAGAGCCCCTCCAAAGTTTTAATTTCCAAGAAACTTGATGATTTGAGGTAAATCACAAGTTAGGAGGATTGTTTGAGAATTCAGGGCCTAGTACAAGTTCATAATTGTTGAATCAACTTAGTAACTACCAGAAATAACCAGTTCGACTTGCCATAAGTGAAAGTTTAGTAACTTCCATACTAAACTTATATAGCTTGACCAGGAGGACTTTATAATAGCAGCTGCATGAAGATTAACAAAACAATTAGAAGTAATAAAAGCGGGTAGTTGATTATATGTATGAACTTATCAGAAGATAAAGACGTATGAAGTGATATGTATGAACTTATTATGTATATCTTATATAGTTAGAAGATATGTAGATATCTTATAAAAGTTTAAAAGATTTGTATCTTGTAAAGGACTCCTTGCTGTATAAAAGGAGATCCTAGATTATGGTTGTAAACACATCACAATAGACAAAATAATAGCTTCAAGGTTGTAACCCTAGTACTAGACAGAGTACTCGTATTATTCATCATAATAATATTGAAGCTTTTTGGTTATATTCATTGTTCATTCTACTGCATCACAGTTTACTATTACATTGATATTCTTCTAAGTACTAAAGAGTAGATTCCGCATACTCTTAGTATTAATAAAGTTTCTAGCATAGTTGTCTTGAATCTATTCAATACAACTAACCCTTTTACAAGGTTTGCAAGATCTAGTTGGGATCAACATATTGCCACTTTTGGTCCTCCAAGTTATGATGACCATTCAATGTAAATTTTAACGCTTGTAGAGTTGTAGGTGATGCTCTAAAACTTTCATTTACAACAAAAAATGTATTTGACAAACGTGAATTACACTTATAAATTAAATGCAATTTTTTATTTCTAGCCCACTCAGGCGTTCCATTTATACAAATCTTAAAAAGTCACTAATGACCCATCCGCTAACAAACCTCTCATAAAAATTAGTGATTACCAATATAATCACGGATATGTTTGTTGTTACATTTAATCCCTCAAGTATATTTATCAATTTCACTTTTGTTGAATTTATTTTGTTAACTTCTGGTCCCTAATGGACAAAAGTCGGTTAATATATAACTTGAACCACAAGCTAGTATCATAATTTACCTTGTCTATAAATATATAGTATTATAACCTTCATATCATATCATACTGAACCAATTCAACGCAATATTATGGCAACTCTCTGCATGAAGGAAAACCTTCTCCCAAAAACCACCATCGCAAAACCAATCTCGAAACCAAGATAGCCAAGCAACATGACTCTCCCAAAACAACTGTCGCATACCACTGCCGCAAGAAGGCAAGCAAAATCTTTCAAGGACTTGTCGACCCTCCTACCACCAAACTCCTCGAATCCAAAGACAGTGATCTTGCTAGACGACGATGATACCCTAAATCATTCCGTATGTTATCCCACTTTTGCAATACCCCCTTTTATAAGATACGAGTTCCTATTGGAGTACGCTAGCCAAAACCATCTCCTGCTACCAACAAACTATTACTTAGTTGCTGGTGACTTTTCAACCCTCCTACCACCAAATTCCTTAAATCAAAAGAAAGTGGTCCTAGACCTTGATGAAACTCTAATCCATTCCACAATCTTCTGTGATACATCAATAGCTATAACGCCTCCTATAAACTATGATTTCGTAATCACGTTTAGAGGAGAAGTTGCCTATGTTAAAAACGCCCATTTGTTGATGAGTTTCTACAGTATTTAAAGCAAAAGAATTTTGAAGTTTCAATTTTTACTGCTGGTACAAAAGAGTATGCTTTACCCGTGTTGGATAGGTTGGACCCAAATAGATTTATTTCTCACAGATTGTATAGAGATTCACGCAAATTGGTCGACGGGAAGTACCACGTTAAGGATTTATCTAATTTAGGACAGGATTTGAAGAATGTTGTGATTGTTGATGATAATCTAAGATCTTATAAATTGCAGCCAGAAAATGGTATTCCTATCAAATGGTTTATTGATGATCTTAAGATAATGAGTTAAAGAAACTGATGGACAGTTTGTTCAAGAACTGCGATCAATACGAAGATTTAAAGGATGCTTTGAAGCATTATTGGGACTTGAATTTAAAGCTGAGATTTAAATACTTTCATAGTTAGTGTTTAATCTACAAATGTATAATATGATCATTACTTTCATATTTGTAACGAGCATTCTTTTTTTTGCTCTACAATTTGTTCAATGTTGGTGCAATATGATCATTACTCGATCGTATCCTGTTTGTTATATGTCTAAATATTGTTTGAGATCACAAGTCAATTTTTTATATTCTTTTGGATTAATAGAAACTTCTAAGCAAAAGTTGTCAATTAATACCTTACACGAATTAAGATGAGGAACCTTGAAGTTAGTTGTTTTCTGTTGTGTTATGCTCCGATATTAAATTGTTTGGAGTGATTTGTGTGATTATATTTTTGGAATCATTCCATTGATTATGTGATATGATTTTGAATTAGTTTGACACTCATAATTTCAGCTCCATAATTTTAGGTGATTCTACATAAACTACAAGAAAATCCTCAATACCATCGTTGCACCGCCACTTTCTCCACCGTTCACCTTCACCGTCGTTGCACCGCCTCTTTTGCTGTCGTTCACGTTCACCGTCGTCGGACCACCTCCTCCGCCGCCGTTGCACCACCACACCTCGGGTTGTGGCTTCACCGTGGACGTTATTTAATCACTATTAATCATCTAGACTATTTGCTGGTATGATCTCCACTTCTTGATCAAGTGTTCGTTTCGCTATCATGTTCATGTGTTTATGTAAATTTTCTCGTTTGGTGTTTTGCCTATTAAGTGTTTGCTAATTTTTTTTATCAGAAATAATACCTATTAAGTGTTCGTTGAAAGTCCTTTGTTCTTGATTTGGTTAAACTCTAAACTTTAGGTATTTGTGTTTGTCTATGTCACTTAACGGCATGTATTTTTGAAGTTTTGGTGGTGTTCTGTTTTGTAAAAGGTTGATTTGTTATACAATCACTGCACATTTGTAATCATATGCTTCTGGATTTTGCATCGTAAAGTTAATCACATGTGAGTTAAATCATCTAAGTTTGTGAAGTATTTGATGGAGATCCTTTTTAAGTCACACCCGATGTAAATGTCTTCTTGGTTGGTTTTTGAGCTTTGGCCGAGATGAGGTTGTTGATAATAATGTTAGAATATGTCCATTGTATAAAATGTATATGTTCGGAATATTGTTCGAGCCTACGGGGACGCACATGTTTATATGTAAAGCAACCTTGAAACCATAATATCTATATATCGTCCTTGTGTTTTCCTTTGCTCGACCGATTCTACAAAAACCCTAGGGGTTTTGTTTGTTTCTTTTCTTTTAAAGCACATGCAGAGAGTTTGGGCTTCTAGTTCAAGTTCAGAAGGGTTTAGACTACTAGTTGATCTACTTATGGCAAAAAGGCTATTGGTACAAAGTGGGTGTATAGAAATAAGAAAGATAAAAGGGGTATAGTAGTCAGAAAAAAAGCCAGGTTGGTAGCACAAGGATAAAAAAAGAAGAAGGCGTTGACTATGATGAGGTTTTTGCTCATGTTGCCAGGATTAAATCAATCAGGTTTATTTTGGCCTATGCATCATTCATGAATTTTCTAGTGTACCAGATGGATGTCAAAAGTGCCTTTCTCTATGGTACTATTGAAGAGGAGGTATATGTAAGCCAACCTCTAGGTTTTGTAGATCCAGAATTTCCAGAAAAAGTTTACAAAGTGGAGAAAGCCTTATATGGTCTACACCACGCTCTCGTGTAGAGGTGTTGGGTATGAGACTCTTTCTACCTATCTATATGGACAATGGATCTACAATGGGACAAATTGACAAGACTTAGTTCATAAATAGAGTGTAAAGGGTAGATATTCTACAGGTCAAGTATTTGTAGCTGACATCTTCTTTGGTTCCACTAAAAAGTCTTATGTGTACCGATTTTGAGCAAATATATGACAAAAAAGGCTCCAGATGAGTTCATATGGGACTGAGCTCACTTTATTCGTGGGTTTCTACAGGTAAGGAAAGAAAGGAGGATGGGATCTTCATTAGTCAGGACATAGTTATGTTGGTGAAATCTTGAATAATTTGGTTTGTCTTTTCTGGTATAATAGGCCAAGCCAAGTACTCCTTATCGAAACAACAGAGGCTTTAACAAAAGATGGAAGATGTGAAATGTTTTGAATGGTTCCTATTTATACAGGTTACATGATTTGGGTCATTTGATGTATGTTCTTTTACATCCCTCTAGACCATATATTATTTTCTCAGTTTGTGCATGCTTAAAGATGTCAAGTTCAACAAAAATATTCCACATGGAATGCTGTAAAAATGGATCATTAGATACCTAAAGGTCGACCCACATTGGGGCCTTTGGTATCCAAGGAACTTGTCTCTTTTGAATATTGCAGCTTTTTCATTGACAGTGATATGTATTGTGCCAAGTTTGAGACAGGAAATCCACACAGAAGGTGTAGAATTTCTTGGTTCAAGGATTAATCTCTTAGCATTGTAAAAAGCAGGACTGTGGGGCCTAATTCAACTACTAATGGCTGAATATATTGTGCTTTCACTGCTGTTGGTCAAGTGCTTTGGATCCCAAAAATCCGATGTCAGATTTGGATACAATTTTATGCAGACAAAGTTTCATTGTTGACAATGAGAGTGCTTTATTTGCTGTTGTCAGAATCTGTCTTACCATTCTAAAAAACAAAGTCTCTAGTGATTTAGGCATCATTTCATTAGAGACTCCTATGAGAAGAGATTGATAGAGATGGTCAAGATACACACTAATAATAATGTAGCTGATTTGCTCACTAAAGCTTTTGATGTGAGTAGATTTAATTTTCTAGTGGCTAGCATTTGTATGCTTAATCTATAGCTGCATGATCTCAGGGGAGGTTAATGGTGTATAAGTGCAGCGAATTATACACAAGTGCTATTTGGATTGAAGTTGGAAGGTAAACATGATGATCAGTTACTTAATACTGCTAGGCTTAGCTTTCTCTATTTGAAGAAACTTTGTACTGCTGGTACACAAAGTTTATACTGCTAGGCTTAGCTAGTACTGCTTAGTTGTCATGGGTTGATTGATGCTTAACATGGTTTAGAGATGCTATTTAGATGACTTTGAAGCTTAATTTGATATCTCAAGGATTAGTACTGCTAGGTTAAGCAAAGCAATATGGTTGGATTTGGTGTGATCATAAACAACTGGACGTTTTGAGTGGAATGGGTTATGACTGGTATGTTGTTTTGATTAACAGTTCTTAACTTTTCTTCATGGGTTGTGCATAGATATGGATCCTCATGAATTCTCACATGTCTATCTAGTTATTTCTAGTGTGATTGTGATGAATAGAGGCATGTTATTGCATAGTTATTGGAGAACAAGTTAATACTATTAGGCTAATATTAATACTGCTCGTTAATACTGTTGGTGCATAACCAAGCACCTGAGGGTGAAGGTTCACCAACACCCCCTGAACCCCAACCCACACCCTCTACTTCACAACCAAAATTTTCATAAACCTCACACTAAAGCTCACATTAAGCAACTACTCCCATCTCCAACAACATATCAAAGAAAATGAAAGACTCAAAAATGTAGGAGAACCAAAAAGGACACTAAGTTACCTCAGACTAGTGTACCTCTAGACCTTAAAGCATATGAGGCTGTCCATAAGGAGGGGGTGGCAGTATGGAAAGGGCTATCACTACTGTTGCTAGCTTAGATGCAGCACAAGATAGTGATAACATCACTAAGACCCAATCTACAGCAACACTTAATGAGCCTCATCCTCAGGGAGAAGGTTCAGGTAGTGGTCCTAGGCGCCAAGGGGGTGCTCTTGCTCAGACTAGGTCTGAGAGAGTGCTTGAACAGCCCAATGAACCACCTCTCTTAGAAGGTCACACATCTGGAAGTAGAGAGGGCATAATGTAACATCAATTTGAATTGACGGCTAATGTACCAATCACACCCTAGACTAAAGAAATTGATGAGTGTAGACTAAAACTACAGGGATTGATGACTATGTGTATAAAATTGTTAAAACAGGTGCTTGACTTGAGGAAAAGGAAGAATGCTCAAGCTGTGAAGATCCTCAGACTAAAGAAAAGAGTCAAGAGATTCAAAAGACAAAGGAAGTCAAGCACCTCACAACCAAGAAGGAGGAAATACAGACAGGTTAAGTCTTCAGATGATGATCTGGATGAAGAGGATGCATCCAAACAGGGGAGGAGCAGTGACAAGACAAAGCCAATGTTATGCAATTGCTGAAATGGAAATTGCATGAAAATTGTGGAGTTCACACTCTGTTTATGGATGGTACACCTATGGAGAATAATATGCTAGTAGTGAAAAAGTATCCACTAATCAAGGAATTATTGGAGAAGATGCTGAACTTGCAGTTAGAAGCTGAAGAAGAAAGTACTATGGAATTTGAGCTTATCAAGATTATCAAATCAATGCTTGAAGTGTAGTAAAGTGTTTGGATACATCCTCCTAATGACCAAGATACCTACACTGAAGAAACTTGATGATTGACAAGTAAATATCAAGTTTAGGGGAGGATTATTGGGAATTTTGAGTTACTACTGCCAGTTCTACTTTACTACTGCTAGTTCAAGATTGATACTGCTGCTAAAGACTGAAGAAATAGACTAAGTAGTTAGTACTGCCAGTACAAATGTTAGTACTGCCAGTATAGTTAGTACTGTTAGTTAATAGTTAGTGATGTTAGTATTATATAGTTAGTACTGCTAAAGTGATATGCATGAGATATATTAGGAATAGATATGCATTATCATTATACGCGTTTTGTAAGCCCATTAGGGTTTTCCTTGGTGTATAAAAGGAACCTTGCGGCATAGTTAGAGATATATCAATTTTCATAGAAAACACAAATCAATTCATAGTTAGTTATTCTGTAATCTTAGCAGAATATTTGCAATCAATATATTCAAGTTTAGTATTCATTGTTCTTCTTAGTATTGCAAGTTAGATTCCGCATAACTTGTAGTATTCACAATCATAGTTTCTCATATAGTTAATTTGGATTTATCCAAGTTAACTAAGCTTTAACAGGCAAAAGAAGATCCGTTTATTTGGGACTTCACAAGGGGGATATTTTGCTTGTACAGGTCTATGTTGATGATATTATCTTTGGCTCTACAAAGAAGGAGTTATGTCTTAAATTTGAGAAACTGTTGCATGACAAATTTTAGATGAGTTCTATGGGAGAACTCGCCTTCTTTTTAGGTTTGCAAGTGAAGCAAAAAAGAAGATGGATTTTTTATCAGCCAAGATAGCACACCTATGGATACATAAAATCCCTTGCTCAAGGATTCAGATGGTGATGATGTTGATGTCCATCTATACAGGTCAATGATTGGATCATTGATGTATCTTACATCATCTAGACCAGATATTATGTTTGTAGTATGTGCATGGCTAGATTTAAACTCACACCCAGAGTTTTACACTCACATGCTGTAAAAAGGATATTTAGATATCTAAAAGGCAACCCCAGATTAGGTCTTTGGTATCCTAGAGATTCTCTCTTTGATCTGGTGGCATATTCTGATAGTGACTATGTTGAAGTTAGCTTAGATAGGAAATCAACAACAGGAGGTTGTCAGTTCCTAGGATGCATATTGATATCATGGAAGTGCAAGAAGCAAATTGTGGTTGCCACCTCCTCTACCGAAGCTGAATATGTGGCTGCTGCTAGTTGCCGTGGACAAGTACTCTAGATTCAGAATCAAATGCTAGACTATGGGTATAATTTTATGCACACCATGATTAATATTGACAATAACAG
>BQNB010157956.1:0-15089 GCA_026074375.1 Tanacetum coccineum
GGGTGTCATGTTACCATTCTTAATACCTTATATTATTTAGGAAAGTTTAATGGAAAGTCAGATGAAGGATTCTTTGTTGGATACTTAATGAACAGTAAGGCTTTTAGGCTATACAACATTAGAACTAGAAAAGTAGAAGAAAACTTGCATATTAGGTTCTTGTAGGATAAGTCTATTATTGCAGGTGATGGACCAAAGTGGCTGTTTGATATTGATGTTCTAACAAAACCAATGAATTATGTGCCAGTTGTTGCAAGTACAAACTCTAATGATTTTGTAGGTATAGAAGAAAGTATTGGTGCAGGTAGGGCTGTAAACGAACCAGACGAACGCGAACGGAGGTATGTTCATGTTCGTTTATTTAATTTTAGCCGAACAAATAAACGAACACGAACGCGTAATAGAACCAAAATTGTTGTTCATGTTCATTTATTTATATTTGAGCTTGTTCATGTTCGTTTATGTTCGTTCATTAATAAGTTAAACGAACGTAAACGAACATAAATGAGCAGAAACGGACATAAATGAACGTAAACAATCATCTATAAACGTAAACGGACATTAACGAGTGTGTAACTAACGTTGTTACTTTAAACAAATCATATGATCATCTTATCTATATATATAATCATTATCCCAAAATATGGTCTTAAGAATAACATCATTTCCATCTTAGCTGATATTAAAATATAGTCATATTACTATACTAGCATCATTAGTATGCATAGTCGATGCCTACATAAGGAAATTAATAAATACTTAAGTACTATATTAATATATTATTGTTAGGGACCTTAAAATACTTGATATATAATTTATTATTTTTTAACATTTGGGATGTTAATCGAACAAAAATAATCGAACGTAAATGAACGAAATAAATGAACAAAATTGGACGGACATAATCGGACGTTCACGAACATAAATGAACGAACGAAGCGTTTGTTCATGTTCGTTTATTTAGCTAAACGGACCAAAAATCTTGTTCGTGTTCGTTCATTTATTAAATAAACGAACATAAACGAGTTTCCCGCCGAACGATCTGCTAACGGTTCGCTGAACGTTCAGTTCATTTACAGCCCTAGGTGTAGGTCATTCTAGCAAGGAGATAAGATCTAGCAAAGACTACATTTTGATGCCACTGTGGAAAGATGGTTCACTATTTGATTCTTCTTCAAAGAATGCTAGTAATGATGAACCACAACCTTCTAGTGATGCTAGAAAGAAGGAGGATGCATGTGTAAGTAAAGAAAATGGAAATAATGATCAAGAGAGGCCTGAAAACAGTACTCAAGATGTTAATACAGCTGGACCAAGTATTAATACTAAACCATACATGTTTTCTTTGGGAGATAATGCTACACTTAAAGCCATGCTGATTTCTTTGGTGATGAAACAGAAGTGAATATGAGCAACATTACTACCACATATATAGTTCCTTCTACTCCAAATACAAGAATCCATAAAGATCATTCACTTGATCATGTGATTGGTGATGTACAGTCTGGTGTACAGACAAGGAGAATGACAAAGACTACAAATGAACAAGGGTTTATTAGTGCTGTTTATGAAGGGAAAACTCATGAAGACCTTCATACTTGTATGTTTACTTGCTTCCTATCCCAAGAAGAACCCAAAAGGATTGCCAAAGCTCTAAGTGATTCAGCTTGGGTAGAAGCAATGCAGGAAGAGCTTCTACAGTTTAAGCTACAAAAGGTTTAGGTACTAGTGGATTTGCCTAAGGGTAAGAGGGTTATTGGTACAAAATGGGTCTTTAGGAACAAGAAAGATGAGAGAGGCATAGTGATTCGGAACAAAGCAAGGTTGGTTGCACAGGGACATACTCAAGAAGAAGGTATAGACTATGATGACGTTTTTGCCCCTGTAGCAAGAAATGAGGCAATAAGGCTGTTCTTAGCCTATGCTTCCTTTATGGGATTTATGGTGTATCAGATGGATATGAAGAGTGCTTTCCTTTATGGTAGGATTAAAGAGGAGGTATATGTATGTCAACCTCTAGGTTTTGAAGATCCTGACAATCTAGAAAAAGTCTACAAGGTGGTGAAAGCACTTTATGGTTTGCATCAAGCTCCAAGAGCCTGTTATGAAACCTTGGCTAAGTATTTATTGGACAATGGGTTTCACATAGGAAAGATAGATTAGACCTTGTTTATCAAGAAGTAAAAAGGGGATATTTTGCTTGTACAGGTCTATGTTAATGACATTATCTTTGGCTCTACAAAGGAGTTGTGTACTGAGTATGAGAAACTGATGCATGACAAGTTTTAGATGAGTTCTATGGGAGAGCTCACTTTCTTCTTAGGGTTGCAAGTAAAGCCGAAATAATATGGGATATTTATCAGTCAGGATAAATATGTAGCTGACATATTGAGAAAGTTTAGTTTTACAGATGTCAGGACAGCTAGCACCCTAATGGATACAGAAAAGACTTTGCTCAAGGACTTAGATGGTGATGATGTTTATATTAATCTCTACATGTCAATGATTAGATTATTGATGTATCTTACATCATCCAGACCAGACATTATGTTTGCAGTATGTACATGTGCCTGATTCTAAGTCACACCTAAGGTTTCACACTTACATGTTGTGAAAAGGATTTTTAGGTACCTAAAAGGCCAACCTAAATTAGGCCTTTAGTATCCTAGAGATTCTTCCTTTGACTTGGTGGCATATTCTGATAGTGACTATGCTAGAGCAAGCTTGGATAGGAAGTCTACAACAGGAGGTTGTTAGTTCCTAGGGTGCAGATTAATATCATGACAGTGCAAGAAGCAAACTGTGGTTGCCACTTCCTCTACTGAAGCTGAATATGTGGTTGCTGCTAGTTGCTGTGGACAAGTACTCTAGATTCAGAATCAAATGCTGGATTATACGTATAATTTTATGCACACCATGATTAATATTGATATAACAATACTATATGTATTATTAAGAATCATGTTTTACACTCTAAAATAAAACACATAGAGATTAGACATCATTTTATAAAAGACTGCAATGATAAAAAGTTAATTCAAGTGGTTAAAATATACACAGATAACAATTTTGTAGACTTACTTACAAAAGCCCTTGATGTTGGAAGGTTTCAGTACTTGGTTGCAAGTATTGGAATGCTAAATCTTTAAAGTTTTAATATCTTTGTGTCTTTGTAATGTTTTGTAAAGGATTAGTATTGTTAGTTGTATCAATTAGCACTGCTAAGTATAACTAGTACTGTTAGTTATACTTAAGACTGCTAGTTAAAACTGTTAGTAATAATTAATACTGTTAAGAAGAAAATGCTTTAGATTGTGTTTCTTGGTTTTGGACTAAAACTTGTAGGATAAGCAAAGCATTATGGTTGGATTTAGTGATACCAATTGTGGAGTTTGTTAGAGGAAAATCTGCTGGTTAATGATAGAGAGGATTTAGGGATAACTTGCCAAGGGTTAATGCTAAGTTTACACCTGAGTTGGGAAGTCCTTTAAAATCTTTTTCTTGAAATAAACCTATGTATGCCAGTGAGCCTAATGAAGCATCTGGGCATAGGCTATACTAAACACTAATTGATGGCTTTTAGTTAGTCAGATAGTAACTGATCTAACTCACTCTTTACCATTCTATCATTTGCATAGTGTGTTAGTCTACAGACATCTGGTTTAGAGAACATCGAGTAAACGTGAATCTAATACATTTGTGTTAGAGGTAACACCTGCCACTGAGCTGGAAACCCTGTCAAGAAGGCTCTTTTAATGAGTCTATCTGAACACAGGCAATATTTATACTAAAATCATGGGTTCTCACACAACCAGAGGTTAAATGCAACCGAAATGATTAAGTGTCTTCCTTTACACTTAATCCCTTCAAAAGTATGAGTGTAGTATTGTTTTGAAAGAAAATTTGGGTTAATATTGATGGGTAAAGCTAATACGACTAGGCTTAATATTAGTACTGCTAGGCTTAATATTAGTATTGTTAGGCTAAACTTAGTACTGCTAGGCTACCGTTAGTACTGTTTGGGGAATAACAGATTTTTCTTAATTAAATATAGCCGTTGAGATATTTTCGCCAATTACTTCGCTTATAGGTTTCCTTAATTTGGATAATTCATAATCTTTCTTTAAAATCATAAGATTTCTTCAAAGATAAAGAATTGATTTTATTCAGCCGATATAATCAAAACCTTAAGTGCTATCTATATAATCTCAATTGACTTTGCCAAACACACATACTCTCATAAACGAACATAACCCAGATCCCTAATCGAACTTTTCTCAGTCAACAATGGCGAATTTGGAACTCTATGACACACACAACATGGTCGCCTACTTAAAGAAACCAGAGGGAAGTGAAGAATTTCACTAAATAGTGGATTTCCTCAATGCAAGTCACATAAGGTATGCTCTTTCTGAAAATCCTACTATCTATGTTTCTCTCATCAAACAGTTTGGCAAACTGCTACTGCCAAAACACTTGATAATGGAGAAATAGAATTAACTGCTACAATAGATGGCAAAGTTAAGACTGTTACTGAGGGATCTGTTAGGAGGCATCTCCAATTAGCAGATGATGATGGTATTAGTTCTTTGCCAACTACTAAAATATTTGAACAACTTTATTTAACGGGGTATGTGTCAACTTCTGACAAATTGACCTTTCAAAAAGGACACTTTTCCCCTCAATGGAGATTTCTCATCCATACCATCCCACATTGTCTAAGTCCTAAGAAAACCTCTTGGGAACAATTTAGTAGCAATATAGCAACTGCTATTATTTGCTTGGCCACTAATAAGAAATTTAATTTTTCTAAACTGATTTTTGATGGTATGGTGAAAAACTTGGATAGTAAACATAAATTTTTAATGTATCCAAGATTTATTTAAGTGTTTTTGAACAAGCACAAGAGACTGCTTCGACCTCACACAAGACTTTATATTGCTCCTACCCACACTCAAAAACTTTTTAGCAATATGAAGAGGGATTCTAAGGGTTATACTGGGGAAAACATTCCATTGTTTCCTGCAATGATTATTCAGGGCCTAGTTGTTCTGAGTGAAGGATCAACACACCCAATTCAGTCCCATCACACACCCACCAATTGAGTCCCTTAATTTTACACAATGGTTTTTTGTACAACATTGTCAATGAAAGTGGAGAGCTTGGAGACAGACTTAAAGCAGACCAAGCTAATATATGGTGATGCTTATGCTTGGCTTATCAAGAAGGTGAAAAAGTTGGAGAAAACAGTTAAGTCCAGCCAAGCTAGAAGAAGGGCAAGAATTGTTGTCTCTGATGATGAAGATGATTTGGAGGATCCTTCCAAATAGGGGAGGAAGATAGCTGCAATGTATCAAGATCTTGGCATTTCATTGGTACAACATGATGCAGAGATTCAGGGGAGGTATGGGCATGATATGGAGTTTGACTTTGATTTTGATGCTGCTAAGAAAGTTTCTACTGCTAGTGCAGCAGTTACTACTGCTAGTGTTGCTGTTAGTACTGCCAGTCCTACAAGAAATACTGGAGTTTCTACTACTGTTGACATTACTATGGTTGAGACACTCGTGTGTATATCAGGAAGAGTGCAGCAAAAGACTAAGGTAAAGGTAAAATGGATGAATCTGAAACTGTAAAGACCAAGACAAAGTTGCAGCAAGAACAAGAAAGACTTAATTTTGAAGCAGCTGTGAGATTGCAAGCTGAACTTGATCAAGAAGGGAGGTAGAGGATTGCCATGGTACATGAACCAGCTAGTATTTTAAAGAAAGGAGGAACAAGCCACCCACACAGGCTCAACAGAGAATCTATATGTCTAATTATATCAAGAACATGGGAGGTTATACACTGCAGCAGTTAAAAGGTTATTCCTTTGATGAGATCAAGACTTTGTTTGAAATAACAATGAGGAGTGTAGACACTTTTGTTCCAATAGAGAGTGAAGTTGACAGAGCAGTTCCCGAGTTAGCAGCTAGAAGTTTAAAAAGAGTTGCAAAAGAAGAACTTGATCAAGAAAGTTCTAAGAGGCAAAAGACTGGTGAAAGCTCAGAACTAGCTGAAGAACCAAGAGATAAAGAAGCTGATGAACTATCACAAGAAGAGCTACAACAAATGATGATAATAGTTCCAGAGCAAGGGATAAATGTTGAAGCCTTACAAACTAAATATCCAATAATTGACTGGGAGATTTACACTGAAGGCACTAGGAAGTACTGGAAGATCATTAGAGTTGGAAATCATACTGAGGTACATCACTTTTTTGATGATATGCTGAAAGCCTTTGACAGGGATGACTTAGTGATGCTTTGGAGTCTGGTTAAAGAGAAGTTCAATTCAACAGAACCAACAGATGATAAAGAAAGAGAGATATGGGTTGAGTTAAAGAGATTATTTGAACCAGATATAGATGATGAGTTATGGAAGCATCAAAAGCATATTCAAGATTTAACTTAGAAGCTATATGATTCATGTGGATTGCATCATGTGTCTACAAAGAAAGGAATAGACATCTACATGCTGGTAGAGAAGGAGTATCCATTGTCAAGGGGAACTCTTACATTGATGCTGGTCGCAAAGCTCTTGGTGGATGAAGATAATGAGATGTACAAAGAACTTCTTAGGAAGATATTCATGTAGGTTGAAAGACCAAGAAGATGAAGTGTTTAGAAGAATCCTCTCAGAGAACAAGGTTTAATTCAAGAAACTTGATGATTTGGAGGTAAATCACAAGTTTAGGGGAGGATTGTTAGGAATTAAAAGTCTTCATACTTAGTACTGCCAAGCCAAGAGTTAGTACTGCTCAAGTTACAACTACCCTTACTAACCAGTTAGTACTGCTAGAGTAAGTTAGTATTGCCAGTACTAACTTAAGACTGCTGAAGGACATAAGACAGCTGGATGAAGATTAAGACTGCTAATGTGATAAAGACGTGTCAAGTGATTTGTATTGACTTATTCAGTGAATATCTTATAAAGTTAGAAAGATACGTATAAGATTAATATTATATAAGATTTGTAGTTATCTTGTAAATGACTCCTTAGTATATAAAGGAGATCCTAGGTTATGGTGTTAGATATACGTTTTGATATATAGCTTCAAGGTTGTAAACCCTGGTACTACACAGAGTACTTGTATTATTGATAATAATAATATTGGAGCTTTTTAGTAATATCATTGTTCATACAGTTTACTGTTTTATTAATATTCTTCTAAGTATTAAAGTGTAGATCCCGCATACTCTTTAGTATTCACAAAGTTTCTACCATTGTTGTTTTGGATCTATCTAAAGTAACTTAACCTTTTCAAGCTAAGGAATTGATCTTAAGTTGGGATCAACACCTGCTTTGGAAGATTATATCATATTTGACTTCATAAGAGATGATGAAGATGATGGTGTAGTGGCTGACATGAACAATTTGGATACAACAATCCAAGTCAGGTTGGCAATGGCCAATGAACATTGGGAGAATCGGGTCTAGGCACGGGACCGATCACCGGTGACGTCATAGGAGGGAAGACAGAGGTGTCTTGCTGAATAGTGACAGACACCATTGATTCAGCTTCGGTGTCTGCCGTTGTCTTCTCATTGTCAGCCTCAGACGGTTTGTCATTCAAGAATTGATCACCAAAGCTAAAGTCTTTGGCGAGATGTTGTAGAGAAGACAACGTCCCTGTAGAGCTGACAGGTTCTTCTGGTATCACCTGTTCATCAACCGTTAGCTTTAGATTCTCCTGTACATCAGGGTATGCCGCGGCTGTGAACCCTTCATCCACTTTGGCTCAGGTCGGGTTGACTGGAAGGCGATCAGTGTTTCAACATCAAGAGTGTTCAAGGTTTGGTCAGGGAAACATAGGAGTTGGTTATAAGTTGGGATTCAGCATACATCATCTGGGTTTGGTCCTATGGCCTTACATCTTAGTTTACCTGGGTCTGTCCAGCCAGGCCCTTCGTCTTGCGCTCCCAATGTCTGACCATGAAGGCATTTTTCATCCGACTCCGGTGTCACTGCCATATAATCTAAGTTCAGCATAAAGGGAGGAAGACTCTTCATGGCCCGCTGGTTCAGATGGTACGGGAGTATGTCTCTGAAAGATATACTGTTCAGTCGGGCTCTTTTTCTTAGTAGTCTGAAGGTGTAGAAGAACTTGAGCAGCTTGTTCTTCACCTACTTTCTCTTTCCCCTTTCCCGGCACCTCTGGCAGTGGTTGAAGTTTCCCAGTATCAGGTTCCCTGAATACCACAAGGGGAAGAGGACCCCTTCGAGTAGGGTAAGCATCCGTTAGGCTCTCTTCTAGAACCTTTGCAGTATCGCATCCTTATTCGTCTTCAAGGGCTGGGTTTAGCAGCGGAACCCCTCATCAACGATTTTCATTACCAACTGCTTAGAACTCTTAACAGTTCTATTCTGAACTCATCTTTCCTCCGCCTTAGCACGTTTGGCGGGCGTAGTGTGGGCCTCGACGACTTGACCACCGGTTTGGCTTTGAGTGCTTGATTTGGTTTTGGTCCGGTGCTGGTTTAGGCTTCTGGATGCAGCTTTTTTGGGTTCGGTAGGCTTTGGATTGCTTGGTTGGTTTGGGTTTGGTTTGTTTTTTGGCTTTGCTGGCTTGGGTGCTGGAGGAATAGGATTCACTCACTTCTTCACCCGCGAGTATGTTGATGCTTTGCAACTTATTTCCAGATAGAATCATAATAATCGCTCCTCGAATGATCATTGATGAGTTCATTCGGTATAGTCATCCCGAAGGGACTTCCCGTTTTGTCCCCTTAGCGCTGAAATTGAAGATTTACCTAGTACAGTTTCCTCAGTAGGCCTTTGTGTGAGAAGTGTGGGGACCTCAGGTCTTGGGGGAATGTTGTGTAGCCACTGTTGCAAGTGAAATATTTATCAACTTAGTGAACCGGGATTATAGGGATCAGAATGATAGGTCGCTTTATTATTTACTTGAGCTTGACTGTGCGAGATTCCTCTTGTCTTCTGTGAAAGTGTGGATAGTCTGAGTAAATTCTTCCCACATCCTTTCACGCATAATATGTGAGCTCGATTAATAAAACAAAGGATCTGTAAGCACTTGGGGCTCTTGGTCTTTTCAAATCCTGAAGTCTTTCCCGTAAGGCACAGATTGATGATTGTTGTGAGTGCCCTCCATGGTTGGAACATGTCGTTAGTGGTGACATTTGACAAGTTTATGACTTCTCTTGGATAACCCAACTCATTGACAAACTCGATAATACGTATCAGACGTCTCGGAGGAGGAAAAAAAGCCAGTTTTTTAAATTGACTTGGCGTGATATGAAGAGCGTCTTTGGGTGTGGTCTTGAGTGAGATCAAACCATTGCTCGTCCAGTTGACACTTATAACTCCCGACTTTACAGTCAAACAAATAGTATCCCAGAATATTTGAATTAGATAGCGGTATTGTTGTTGACGTTGTAAAGCTTCTGAAGGAATTGTTTGCTTGAGAATATCCACTGCAATCTTGAAAATTAGCTGGGTTGAGATTCTTCTTTCATGCTGGTATCAGTTGCCTTTCCAATTGGCACCTGCGAATGCGTGGTTAAGATCTGTTCATCTGTACTGGTCGGGTGGTGCCATTGCGGGGTGCATGTTCCGCATTAGCCATTGTATCTTGACTGTTACAATTACACAGATGGTAATAGAATGCAGAATAGATCTTGTTAGTTGTAAAACACGGAAGCACGGATGTAAGCACGTATGCACAAGACTCAAAGAGAACGGACTCTTAGATCGTGTTATGTGTAATTCAGTATGAGTTGGCCAAACTCTTGAATCAACGAATGTTAATTCATCAAAGGAGAGGACAATAAATACCGATTATAACCACAGGCTCAAATTGGCTCAATTTGACCAAATTATGTGGACAAGACGCAATGGGTAAGACATTCTAAGCAACACTTAATCTATGACAATACCATGTCCCAAAACGCAAGGATTTTGAAAAGTAGAGATTCAAAACGCAACAGATTCAAAACGCAAGATATCAAAACGCCAAGATATTTCATAAACGCAGGATATTCAAAACGCAGGATATCAAAACGGCACACTCAAAACGCAGCCTACATCAATACGCAGTGTTTTTAATTTCAATAATTTTCAAAACGAAATTCATGTTAGAATATTTTCGTAAATAGAGGCTTCAATATTTTTAATCTTAAAAATTTCTTCAAATCCAAAACGCAACGAGTTCGATTTGTCCTGTTCATTCGATTAATGACCAAAACGCAACACATGAATAAAGCCAAAACGCAACAGTTACATCAAGACGCAATCAATTATTAAATATCAAAACGCAATCAATAATTAATTATCAAATCGCAATCAAGAACCTACTATCAAAACGCAACATGAATTTAACCACAAAAACGCAACCAAGAACTAACTGTCAAAACGCAACATGAGTTTTAACCACAAAAACGCAACCAAGAACTAACTGTCAAAATGCAACATGAATTTTAACCAAAAACGCAACCAAGAACTAAATTATCAACGAGTATCACTTAGCTTTAAAGGGCAACCACTATTCGAAAAACATAAGGACACTAATGGAGGAGGCGGGGAGTCAATTCAAGCATTAACAAAGCATCTAACACATAAGTAACTATAGACCCAGTAATTAAAAACACAAAACCAGCACTAACCTGTGTTTCGAAGAGGTGAATCCAGGGGTCTAAGCGTAAGAAACACAACGCAGTACAGCACAGCTAATTCTGAAACGCATAGAGTCTAGAGACTTGAGAGAGAAAGTTGAAAAGGTGGCTAGAATTTAGGTTTTGACCAAGTCTCAAAACGCAACACCAATATTTGTACTTAGGGTACACCTTTCATCTTTTGACATAATTGGTCCATCTCCTTCTTATTTCTAATTATGTAAGGTAAATTACACAAATGGTCCCTCACTTTTCATATTTCTTTAACGTTTAGGGATACATAGCAACTAATGGATTGATTAACTTTGGGGAAATGACACAATTGGTCATTCCATTTTTAAAGCATTGGATACAGTTAGCACATAAGCATATAAGATACTAAACGAACATTCAATTGATATTTTGAACCATTTTGAGTTTATAACTAGTTTCAACTCCCCTTAAATCATAAACCCCGTTAGTTTACCACACCTTTTTGTGTTGAAAATATGCATGTTAGATGTCTTGAATTTGAAAAAACACTCTCCCCTCCAATCGTGACCCGTGTTTAGTTAGAGCGGTAGTGTTGATTGAGTGTCTAATTTATGAAAACCAAGTTCCGAGTGAGACACCACGGGAAATCCAAATAATTTTGAAGAATCAGAGACGGAAAATTATAGGGATAAAGAAGACTTCTCTTCTTAATCAATAATTAATGCACTGAAGCCGTTGAACGCGGGCGCTACGAGGGTTGGTTTGGGTCGGGTTAGAGGGTTCATTTGATATCCTAAATTAGGCCTTTGGTATCTAAGGTCTACCATTTGATTTGGAAGCTTTTCCTAACAGTGACTATGCTGGTGCAAGTTTAGACAAGAATCCAAACAGGGGGTTGTCAATTTCTTAGAAGTAGATTGATTACATTGGCATGCAAGAAGCAAACTGTAGTTGCCAACTCTACTACTGAAGCAGAGTATGTAGCTGCATCTAATTGCTATAGTCAGGTGTTATGGATTCAAAATCAAATGCTAGATTATGGATACAACTTCATGAATACCAAGATTTTCATTGACAATGAAAGCACCATCTGCATAGTTAAGAATCTAATATTTCACTCAAAGACTAAGCACATTGAAATTAGGCATCACTTTATCAGAGATTCCAATGAGAAGAAGCTTATTCAGATGATAAAGATTCACACAGATCATAATGTTGCAGATTTGCTCACAAAAGCATTTGATGTTAGCAGTTTCAAATATCTGAGTGCAGAATTGGAATTTCTCTAAACGCTCGCTAAAGTAGTGATTAAGGGGAGGTTAATTGTGTTAATGAGCAGCAGATTATACAACAAATGATGATTTGAATGGGATGAAAAAGTTGCCAATGATGAAATTCAAGTTGTGAATTAGATGCCTACCTATCAATCGTTCTTCAACATCAAGGTGAGTTCATAGCCCCACGTTTTACATGTTTTACATATATTTTGGGGTGAGAACATGCTTGTTACAAATTCAATTACGTGTTTGATTTAAACTCGTTACGTGCTCATTTTCAACTCGTCTGCATACATGTTTACAAACGCATTTACATGGTTGATTACCTGTTTGGTTTACATACTCATTTATATATCTCGCGAGGAGATACAATACTTGGTTTACTTTTTGAACGTAAACGCATACTATACTTTTATGATTACGGATTAGCTTAGGTTGCATGAACTGTAAATCACTTGGAGGGTGAGCGCGAATGTTATAAGATAGATCTATTTGGGATTGACAATCCCCGTTCGGGTGACTAGCTATCACCGGGAACGAACGTTATACCATGTCGGATTACGATTGGATTGGCGCCTGCGGGGCCAACAATCATTACTGCCCGGGTGTTCTTGGAGGGAACACCCATGATGGGTACATATTATTTTTCATTAATGCCCGGGTGTTCTTGGAGGGAACACCTACGATGGGTACACTCTTACTGTGCCTTGAATAAAGTGGCATACATACAAGTCTACGTCACAGTTCATGAACTTAGAGTAATGGTAATCATGGTTTTATACACACTTGAATAAAGTGGCAATACATACTTTGGATATTTGTGATCCAACTTTGATACGTACATTTTGGGACTATTTGGGGATAGAAATGGTCTTGCATATTTTACAGCTAATTGATTTCTAAAAATCATGCGTACATTTTGGAAAGACGTTTAAGGATTTAAATGGTCACACAATTATTTTATGATACTGTAGGGAGACAGTAGTCACTAAACGTTTTTATATGACACTGTAATGATACAGTGGGCAGATACATTTATTGGAACTAACGTTTATATTTACAGAAACCTATGAACTCACCAACTTTAATGTTGACACTTTTAAGCATGTTTTTCTCAGGTGAATAGATGCTTGGATTATTTGATGTGCATTGGAGTCTTTACATTCAAGTTTTTCATGGTGATGCAATTATGGGACAACTATTATTTTGGATTTCAGAAAATCAACGAGATTGTTTTACAAACGACACATTTAGAGGTCGTTCTCTTGTATCTAGCGCTGTGTATTATGAAGTAGCACCCCAAGTGGTATTCCGCTGCGTTGTCATATTTTTGGGGGTGTTACAAAATGTCTGCCAAATGATGTCATTTTTGAACAGCTCACACTCATAGGGTATGAAAATCTTACACAAAAGCTTACATTCTCTAAAGCTTATTTTTCATCCCAATGGAAATTTCTTATCCATACAATTCTGTAATGCCTTAGTGCTAAAACTTCAGCTTGGAATGAATTTAGTAGCACTATGGCATCTTCTATCATCTGTCTTGCCACAAACCAAAAATTTAACTTTTCAAAGTACATTTTTGATAATATGATGAAAAACTTGGAGGGTGGGGTTAAATTTCTTATGTATCCAAGGTTTGTGCAAGTGTTCTTGGACAAACAAGTTGAAGGAATGTCCAAACATAAAGGGATTTATGTTACACCTTCCCATACAAAGAAGATTTTTGCTAATATGAAGAGGGAAGGAAAAGGTTTCTCTGGGAGAATCACCCCTCTATTTTAAACTATGATGGTTCAAGCTCCAGAAGACATGGGTGAAGATTCAGCTTCTCCTACTAATTCCCATTCCACACCTATTATTACTCAACCATCATCATCTAAGCCTCAAAAGAAAAAGTCCAAAAGGAAACAAAGGAAGGATAGTGATCCTATAGAGCCTATCCGTGATGAGGCTGCTAATGAGGAACCTATATCTACCCCTTCCTATGATCCACGTCAAAGTTGTTGGGATTTTAGATTTGATGAGACAAAATAAATAAAAGAATAAAACATAAGGACTAAATCTAGCATATTGGAATTCTTCAAGCTGGTGGAGAATTATGGAAGATTTGGTCAAAGATATTAAAAGATGAAGATCTTCTTAAGAAGATAAAGATAACAGAAGATATTTCTTAATGTTTAAAAGATTTACTTATTTATATCTTTATGTTAACTTCCTTTGTAAGTCATGATCTCTTTATATAAAGAGATCATAGACATATAGTTTTATATATCCAAAAAAATATGTGTGTGTACACTGGATCAATGTAGACGTCTAAGTTGGTGTATGTAGCCTCAAGGATCTTTGATTCCTGATACAAGTGGTAACTGTTCTATACTGATCAAAGTAGAATTCGGGCTTGTAGTAGTCATGTATCATAGAAGATAATGATGAAAAACCTTGTGTTAATAACAATGATTATATGTATTGAATATTGCGCCTTTGTTATTAATTTATCCTAGATATAAGATCTAAATAATCTGAGCTTACAACGATCTCCACAATTGGTATCAGAGCCTAGTGGCTCGTGATCTAGGATCTATATGGTGTTTTGGTGTCGCATCTATGAAGGAAAAGAGGTACAAATTTTTTGTCTTGGTTATCATGTCGAATCTTGTGATCTTAGGGTTTTTCAGCAACCCTAATTCGATATAACAGGAAGTTTGTTCATAATTGTTATTGATTAATTTGTGACAACAAGATGGTTGCTAATTGTGGTTCTTGGTTACATAATTCAAGAGTTATTTGGAACTTATTCGATGAAAAGAATCATTAGTAGTTGATGAGAATGATGATATAGTGACAGCTTAATAACAGAAAAAGTGTCACTAAAAAGGTGTCATCTGGATACTTAAAAAAAGTATTCTTAAACAGTCGTTATTATGTTTATACTGCTGCACTTCCTCATTTCTACTGTTGTCAATGACGACACACAGTGACAGTTTACTGATTGTTTAGTGGTGCTCGTTTTATTTAGTACTGCTAGTATTGGGCTCAAAAGATAAATTAGTACTGCTTAGTTTATGTTTATGCTGCTGTCACGATACTAACAAGGTAGATTTGAAGGCGAACACAATGATTCACGTTTGGGTATTCAAGACATCAAGAAACAGCAGGTATGATTTGT
>BQNB010157957.1:0-15089 GCA_026074375.1 Tanacetum coccineum
GTCAAGTCAGACCAAAAAAGTCAAAGGGTAAAATAGTCATTTAAAATTTCAAAAATTGTCGGATGTTACAGTTTTAGTGTGCATTTGCATTTGTGATTTGGTATAAAACTGTCAAAGATATTAAGTCATTTTTCAAAAGTTAAATTTCATTTTTCAATTGCAAATTTAGATAGGTTAATGTTAGTTTTAGCTTGTGAAATTCCTTGCATAGGTAGTTTGTAGCATAAATTTGATTTGTTTTAGCTTAATTTGTAGTTTAAGGCTTAATAGATAAGCTGAAATTAGGCCTGCACTTTTGGTTTTTGTCTTAGCAAAGATTGAAAAAAAAAACTCAACTCATACTGAGTAAACAGCCCTTTTTATTTAGCCTTTAAATAGCTTATCTGATTTTCAAAATGCTTTTTGAATGTCAATTTAGATAGTTTTTAGCATAAGCTTTAAGGTTTTGCTAGTCATTTTGCCATAAGGTTCCATCTTCTAGCTTAAAAATAAGCTAGAAAGTGCCCCTTTTTATAAATGCTTTTTAGGTTTAGCTAGTTATATGTCTTAGCTTATTTGCTCTTAGTTTGTGCTTATTAGTTCTAAAAAAGCTAAACAGTTTAGCCTTTTAGCCTTTTAAGCTTTTAAGCAAATCTGTCACTCTTTTTAGCTTATTACTGTGCTTATTTGTGATTTTTACAAAAAGTCATTTTACAAAAATTGTTATTTTTAGGTTCTTAAGCTTTTTCATAAAAAAAATTTTGCAAAAATAAAAACCTGGGAAAGTGGGAAGTCCAAGGTGAGCCAAGGCTCAAACCATGGACCTCTACCACCCTCAACCAAGCTTTAACACTGCACTCTACTACACACTCGCCCTTGGGTCTTTTTCGGTATAGACTTGCAAAATTAATCATATAAGGCCTTTTTAGCCCATTTAAGCAATAAGCATTTTTGGCTTATTAACAGCTTATTTGGATAAGCTGTTTTCTCATTTTATTTTTCCTAGAACCAGCACTGTTTAAAGTATTTTTCATGATTTTTTCAGATTTTTCCCAATTCATTTAGTATTTTTAATATTTAATTTAGATTAAAACTGTTTTTAATTGATAATAAAAAATTTAAAAGTCAAAAAATATAATTCTTTTTTTTAATTTTCTTTTATCATTTAGGATTGTTAAAAATTAATTTTGCTTTCGTAGGGGTAAATTTGTAGAATTTAGTTTTTTTAAAGAACGGGATTTGAATCCCGTTATCGTTTTTAGGTTTTAAGCCTTAAATTGCTTTCGTTTTAGGGTTTCTTTTACTTGTTTGTGCATTTTAAATTGTAGAAATAGAATCCAAACAAAAAAATCATTGAATCGTTCAAAAACGCGATCACGAACTTAATCCCGATTCTCAATTCACGCCTCAACGGGAAACAACCCGAGAAGGTTTTTTAGGGTTTTTGCTTTGGATAAAAGTAATAAATCTCTTTAAAAGCCTCTTGGAATTCTTACTCTTATTATTAATATTCTTGATATTATCCTTTTTATATATTTATATTATATATTTATTATATATTATATTTATATAATACTAAAAGGTGTATTTTAAGACGAGTCATATATATATAATCATGTACTAAAATCTCCAAGTGCGACTCAAAACAATTCACCTTGACGCACTTAATCATATTACAACATTTTTCATAAAGTTTTCATTTTTAGTAAGTTACCGAAATTAAGGATAATATAATCCGAACTTCATTTTTCGTTATCAATTAACTAACATTACTAACCCTTTGCTCATTATAGACTTCATTCAAAAATTTACTCAAGTTTGACTTTCAAAAGTCAAAGTTCGTAGTTGACTTTTTACCCCAAAAATACCCAAACTTGACTCGGCCATAAAACGTTCGTTTTTAGGAGTTACAAGGCCCACCTTATATCAAAGCGAACCTTAGAACATCCTTTTTCATTATCAAAAATCTAATTTAGATTTCAAAAATTTCTTGACACGCTATGACCAAGTCAAACTTTCTGGTCAACTAAATTCAACCCAAAGTCATACCAAAACTCATTTTTAGCAAAATCTAACTATCCCAACATGTTTAACTAGCCTAAAAACATGTACCTAAACTATCAAACGCATGTTTATACTTGAAACACTTCCAAATCGATTTTGCACTTGAATCATCTAGCTACAATCATATACATGTAATAACATTCAATTAAATCAAGTAAGCAAGTAATTAGAAGACTCACAAAGCTAGAACAAAGTTTAATTTTTGTTTCCCCCTTCCTTTTGAAATCGGACGCAAACCCAAAGACCAAAACCAAAGCTTTCTCAACAAAACCAACTAGCTAATAACACTTATCTAACACTAGTAAACTTCCTTTTAGATTAAAACCCCAAGAACACACTTGAATTTCTAACTTCTTTAAAACTCAATGCATGTAATGTTTTCTTAGTGAGAAATGTAGAGGATTAAACAAGGATTAATATGGTGTAACTTGATTGTAATGCATGTAAATAAATAATTTTTAACAATGGATTTATGGTGGTGGTGGTGGTTCAAACGGAAACAAGGAGAGAAAAGGGAAGGACAAAATTTTTGCTAAAGTGTTAAATGGAAGTATTAGTACTTATTTATAGAATTGAAGTTAAGCAATTTGGCAATTTTAGTCCTTCCTTTCATTTAGTCCTTTTAAAACTAGTCCAATGTGTTATTTCATTTACTTAAACTCGGCCAAATACTCGGGTAACATCACGTTTGTAATTATTTTAAATCCGTCTCACTAATTTTACTTTAAAACGTTTAATAATAGTTAAACCTCGTAAAACACGACCTTTAAACATGGTTTTTAAAAAAACTCGGGGAACGTCGAAAAATACAAAAATAACATAATCATGCTCTCGGAGCAATAATATAATTTTTTTTTACTTTCTTAGATGCTAAAACAAATAAAAATTCAACCACGGATTAAAATCACCCCATCAAAGGAAATTTCTATCGAACCTTATATAATATAAATGACTATAATTATTTACGTAACTAAAATAACTATCTTTGCTAGGGATAGACGTTGACCTAAAATTCGGGTTGTTACAATTTGGGAGAGATATGTATGCAATTCCCCCTACTAATATTGCCACTTTTTATACAAGGCACAGTATGTGCTTTTGGTTTATATCGGTAAGACAACCTTTATAATATTCCACATTGAACTTATATAGGTGTCAAGGTGTGTCGTAAAACTACTGAAAGTTGAAACCACCGAGCAGTTTTACACACTTTGAGGATTTAATGACCAGGTGTAGCCTTGACTGACAATATTGTTCATATGGGCGTTTGATAGTATTGGGCTTCAAAAATTGACTTCTCGGGGCCCATTTATATCCTCGAATGCTCGAACAGCAACAATGTACACTTTTTTTCAAACAAACACTAACTTATGTGTCTATATCTTGTCTAAAACTCTAAATGGATTAGAAACATACTCTCATAAGTACAAACAAGCGTGTTTGCCTTTGTGAGGTAAAATATAAATATTTTGCATACTAATATGTTTAAATTCAATCAATTTGTTCGAATTTGAGAAAATAAATTAGGGACATTTAATAAGCCGAACAACATTTACGACATTTTATAAGACGAAAGATCTCAATTTCAATTTTTTTAATCTTATAATGCTGATGTGAATGTGGGTGCTTTGATATATTTCTCATTAAAGGAATTACAAAAATGTCGTTTAAGAGTAGGCAAATACAAGTGACTTTGGGTGCCTTGATTTATTTGTCGATTTTAAATGTCGTTTGTACCTATGTATCCTTAAACGACGGAACCTCGTGTCACTTCGAATGGATCTTCTCCAGGATCAAAATACTTTTAAGAGTTAAACTAAGAGTAAGTAAAAAACAAAAAGCTTAAAACCAGATAAAAAGAAGAAAACAAATATATCCACAAAAATTAACTACAGAATTGAACACCACAACGATGTCTCCAATACAAAATTGAGCACACTAAACTCTGCGTGTATACACCGTTTCTGTATAAAGTTGAGCGTAATGATTTCTATATTTTTCATGTATCAATTATTTTGGTGAGCAACATTAAAGATTGCAGAGTTCAAGTTATGATGTTTATAAGCTTTTAGCATGTTAAAGGATAGATAGGTCATAGTACATTGGTTGAGATCTAAGGGCTAGTTTGGTTGATGGGATTTGGAGGGTTTGGAGCGGTTAGAATGATTAAAAACCAAATTAAAGGGGTGTTTGGTTTAAGGGTATGAGATTAAAGAAATGACTTTCATTCTTAATGTGATTGTTTGGTTGGTGGGTTAGTTTTTGAAATTATGAATGAAACCCATAAAAATAGCCATATCTCATACCCATCAAGCACGGTGGGTTTATAAACCCATTACCATTCTTATACTCATAGTGATTCCTGTTTATAAACCAAACGCCCCCTAATTGTTTAGTATTTTTTTACTGTTATCCAAATACCCTGGTGGGTTTTGTTGAATCCCACAAATCAAAGCCACATTATTTATTTCACTTAATTACTCTATCACATGTTACATCCTTGTTTCTTTATTTGTCATATATATATTAATAAAATGTACTTTAACTTAATTTACTTATTATATAAATATATTTTTTAACTAACCAATTATTTTCGCTCTCCTTATTTTTATTCAAACCAAACCCAAATTCAAATCCAAATTAATAGCACCTACATACCACACAAACCAAATATTTGCTCTCTAGTTCTTTTTTATACCATTCTGTATTTCTGTTAGTTCGTTTCCTACATCTCCATAGGCTAAAAGTAAGGAACTAGGAACACTGTACAACATGGTAGTGGAAATATTCTCAATGGTGTGTTGCTCATGATCCACTTGACCGGGTCATGAACGATACTTAGTAAAGACCACGATTCCTTATTCGCCTCGATATTTTGAGGCTAACAATCTCCCCTGAAGCATGGTCTCTGATAGATTCCGAGCCACCATGTTAGACTTGACATTTTGAGGATAACAATCTCCCCCAATGTGATGTCTTTTAATCATGCTTCCTTAGACTTGTTGAGATTGCTTTGTCGTTGAGTTCTTGAGTATTTGTCTTGGTCTTTATCTTGTTGTAGGCTTGTTCCTTCATGCTTTATGATCTTTAATCTTTAGCCTTTGTCATTGTCTTTCGACTTCGACTTTGATTCTGAGATCTTTAAATCTTTTACTCGTTTGACTTTATCGTCTTTGCCATCTTGTGATCTTGTATCTTGACCGACATGCTCATACTTTACATCTTCTTGAAAGCTCTCTAATAATCTCCCCTGAAGCTTGGTTTCTAAGGAGGGATCTTTAATATCAGAGTTTGCCAAAGTCTTTGTCTTTAATTCTTGAGCTTTCTTGATTCTTGAATCTTGATGATTATACTATGTCTTTGTAGTTTGAGCATGAGCATGTGGTAATGAATCAGACTCTGTTGGAATGAGGCTGCAACACCATCATTTGTACCTGCATTTGAATGTTAGTGATAAACAACAAATATGGACGAATATGGCTTTGTCATTCGTCGACACTCGGTTACATTAACCTCCGGTTCCGTGAGGACCGTTTTATAGTGTAAATACTATACCTGTGATCAGGTAGGTTCAATTTGGAAGAACCTCATTGACAGGGTTTCTAGCTCAAAGTGTTAGATCCTCTAACGCATATGCATTAGATTTACTGTAATTGTTTGTTCTTAATACCGGAACGTCTCAAAGCAGACAACACGATATGAGGGAATCAGATAGTTACTATCTTTCTGAACACTTCTTAAGATTGGAAACATGAAAAGTAATATGAATCCCTTTCAACTCTTCAGGTAACTCCAACGTATAAGCTACAGGACCCGCTCTAGCTAGAATCCTAAATGGCCTAATGTAACGTGGACATAACTTTATGCGCTCTCCAAAATGCACAGAGCCCTTCCATGGCGATACCTTAAGCAATACCATGTCACCAACTTCAAATTCTAATGGCTTAAGTCTCTTTTCTGCATAACTCTTCTGGCGACTACGAGCAGCTAACAAACGACTCTTAATCTGGACAATCTTCTCTGTCGTATCACGGATCAATTCTGACATGGTAAGTAGCTAGTTCCCCAACCTCACTCGCATGCATAACAGTGATCTACACTTTATTCCCGTATAAAGCTTCATATGTCAGCCCTAATTTTAGCGTATAACTATTGTTATATGAGAAACTCACCAATGGCATGTGCGATCCCCAACCTACTCAAAAGTCAATCACACAGCATGCAACGATAGATCTTCCTAGTGTTTGCATATCCTTTTTCTTCTACCATCTGTTTAAGGGTGGTAACGTACTCATATCCAAATTCGTCCCCTACACTGTCCTGAAGCGATCTCGCATAAGTTTAATGAAAAAATGTCTATCTCAACTGAAATGATGAAACAGGTAACACCATGCCTATAATATCATCCTTCAAATACAGTGGCTGAGTTTCTCTTATACTATCCATTTTCTCATTTGTAGGAAAATGAGCTGATTTGGCCAGTCGGTCGACAAGTAACCCCAAATCTACATCCCACGTGTCTTCTCGGCAATCTACTCCCAAAATCCATAGGTAATCCTTTCCCACTTCCCAAACAGGAATCTTAGGTTGTGTTGCACAATCCCAGAGGTTTATATGCTCGGCCCTGAACCTTCGCTGAAGTTAAACATTTATTAACATACCTGGCACTAATCCGTTTTCATTTCGGCCACCCATACAATGGCTTCAATCTTGTGATAACATATGTCCGAATCCCAGATGATGGAAATACTTGGACTTGATGTACTCAAAGCGTAACCATATCCCTCAATCCACCGAATCGCGGTAACCAAACACGATTCCCAAAACAACATTCCATCAGGGCAAAATTCGAATATTATCTTAATCAATCTCACCAAATTTTCCTTCCTTACATACTTCTTATTCATTACTTCCTTCTAAGCTTCACGAATCTGTTTCGGTAAATCATTGTGAACAGTCATCATCAAAGCTCGAACACGTAATGGCTTATCCCTTCCCTTTCGACTTAAGGCGCCAGCCACCACATTCGCTTTTCCAGGATGATACTGAATTTCATAATCCTAATCACTCAATAACTCAATCTACCTTCTTTGTTTCAAGTTCAGCTCTTTCTGATTCAGAATAGAGTGGAGGGCTGCTTAGATCGGTTGAGAAACCCACACACTTTCCGTGCATACCAATATGCTCCAATAAATCTAAGAGCGAAAACAACGGCTCCTAACTCCAAATCGTAAGTAGTGTAATTCTCTTTATGGACTTTCAATTATCTAGAAGCATACGCTATCACCTTCTCTTTTTGCATCAACACAGCTCAATAACCCTTAAGAGATGTGTCACAATACACCACAAAATCTTCCGTTCCCTCGAGCAACGCTAAAATCGGTGCCCTACACAACTTCTACTTTAACATCTGAAAAGCTTCTTCTTCTTCTTCTTATTCCCCACGTGCGTATTTCTTAATTTTCTGAAGTCAATTTAGTCACTGGCTTAGAAATCTAAGAAAAACCTTCATAAACCTCCTAAATACCCTGCCAATCCTAGAAATTGCCCACCTCCATTGGTGTCGCAGTGGCAGTCCCTAGCTCTTAATCGCTTCGATCTTGGCAGGATCGACATGAACACCACTACAATCAATCACATGACCCAGAAACTGTACCGAATCTAGCCTAAAATCACACTTTGAAAACTTGGCGTACAATCTCTTTTTCTTAAGCAACTCCAGAACAATCTTCAAATGCTTCCCTATGCTCTTCTTCGTCCTTGGAATAAACCCAAAATATCATCGATGAACATCTATGACGAACTTTATCACGATATGGATTCATACTCGTTCATCAAGTCCATAAACACAGCAGGCACATTAGTCAATCCAAATGGCATTACTTGGAACTCAAAGTGACCATACTGAGTTCTAAATGCAGTAATCAGAATGTCTTCCTTTTTAATGCGTAACTGGTGATATCCTGATCGCAGATTGATCTTAGAATACACGCTCGAACCTTACAGTTGGTTAAATAAATCATTAATTCTCGAAAGAGGATAACGATTCTTGACAGTCAACTTGTTCAACTCGTGATAATCTATACACATCCTAAAAGATCCATCTTTCTTCTTCACAAACAAAACTGGTGCTCCCCATGGTGGTGAACTCGGACGAATAAATCCTTTCTCCAGCAATTCTTGCAATTGTATCGACAACTCTTTCATCTCAGACGGTGCAACAGGTGCAGCCCCCGGTACTAAATCAATCTGAAATTCTACTTGCCTTGGCGGTGGTAGTCCTGGTAACTCCTCAAGAAACACCTTAGGAAAATCACAAATTACAGGCACATCTTCCATTTGTTTCTACTTCGACTTGCTCTCTGTAACGCGTGCCAAAAACAAATTACAACCTTGCTTGACGTACTTGCGGGCCTTGATACACGAAATAACCTTCAATCGAGATACACCCTTGTCACCTTTGACTATACGCAAGCGTCCTTATTCCTATAAATACGTATAGACGAACAACTTTCTCACCACAGACGATAACGACATCATGCTTGACAAGCCAATCCATACCGATGATGATGTCAAACGTACCAAGTTCAATCGACATAAGATCAATTTCAAAAACATGGTTCACTAGACTCAAAGTGCAACCTTTCAAAACAGTGTTTGTACTAACTATCCTTCCGTCTGTTAATTCTACCTCATAACTATCCTCTATTTTAATCGGTTTGATATCGAGCAATGAACTAAATCTAGTGTTCACAAAACTCCTATTGGAACCCGAATCAAATAAAACAGAAGCATATTGGTTATTTAGCAGAAATGTACCTGTAACCACATTCAACTTAGCGCTTAGAGCAATCCTTAATACATAACTCGACCATATAAGACTTTCTCTAACTCTCTTCTTGCAAATCTTAGTTGGACATCGGTTCCTAGATGACCTTGCTCAAACACAATATAAACAAGACCAAACAGGCAGACGTTATCACTTGGCAACACTCTTCTCCTTACAATACCTTACCTTATGCCCAACCTTTCCACACTTGTGGCACTTAATCGTACAATGACCAACATGGCGAGTAAAATAGCGTTCACACAAAGGAAGCTCGGTAACCATAGCTCGCGCATTTCTTTGCTTTTGACTACTCTGTAAAGCATGATGAGAGTTATCCCTTTGATTGACCTTTCCACTACTATATCCACCTTGAAGGTTCTCCCACTTTCGCTTCTTTCCTTCTAAACTTGTTGCATCTCTAGCTTGCGATTTCTGCTCCATCAACTTATGAGCTATACGTACAACTTCGTTCAAATCAGCAGGCTTAGAAGATGTCACTTCACCCTTGATATTATCCGTCAATCCCCGGATATAAGCATCAACCTTCACTCTTTCAGGCTTTACCATTCTTGGACACATCAAAGCTAGTTCGTTAAACCTTTGAGTATAAACAACAACATCATACTCCTTAACCTTCAAATTCCACAATTCGTGCTCTATTTTCTTTATAGGACAAAACACTGCATCACATTGCTTCATCTTAGTCCAAGGCATTTAGTTCACAGTCTTCAAACCCATAGTTGCAACCTTAGTTTTCCACCAAGTCAAAGCTGGTCCTTCCAATGTAGCAACGGCAAACTTCACCTTCTTACCCTCTGCATAATCACTAATCTCGAAAACACTCTCAGTTTTCTCGAACCATCTTTGCAATTCGACAACTCCTTCAACCCCACGAAAGACAACAGGATTACACTTCTTAAACCCAGCAAAAGTGCACTCACGAACAGCAAGTGCAGTGTCTTGACCTCTAGCTGGCCCAAACCCACTAGCATCATTCCTTACATTCACTTGCCTTGCCCGCTCAGCAGCAATAGCGGCATCCACACTTGCCTTAATCATTCGACGAATAACAACTTGAGTCATAGGTGCAGACTTTGGATGCATAATTTTGTTACGTCACACAGAAAACAATCTGATAAGCATTCATCACATGATGTTCTCATAACATGGTACAATGACAAATCAATCACAACAACAGTCACACCACATCAAGTAGAAATCAAAATATAGTCATTCATTTTTCATCACAAGAGAATTAATACATAGTTGCATTGTTTCATGAAATGATACAAATTATTATAACCAATAGCACTAAATCTACTAACTGAGGAGTCAGTTTAGTGATTACATAACAAAAGAAACTACAATTGAAACTAAACTACTACGAATCAAGAGTATATCCCCTTGCTGGCTCGCCAAAGGACTCTTCTTATCTTCATTCGGACATTGATATCGTCATTCGTTCTTTCTTCAAACAAAAATCCTTACGAATCATCTCTTGATCAGAAATCATGAGCTCGAACTCTAGTCCAATAGAGATCTCTCTCGACTCGTTCATTCTGCATATGAAGAAATGTGTTGCTAAACCTGGCTTCTTCCAGTTCCTTCTTCAATTTCTTACATTCAACCCTATCTTCAGTATTACCAAGCTTCTCAACTAGCTTTTCCATTGCAACCGTTCCTTGCTCCACACTAGAACGCACTTCATTACCCAAATCCAAGATCAACTTACCATAGAACGTTATCCTTTCTTCTCCTTTTCTTCTTGACCAAATGCTACCCGTCCTCCCGCGTCCACAACCATCTTCTTGAAAAATTGACCATTTCGAAAAACAAAAAAAGAGTCAATACCCAGCCCCCTCCATGAAGCCGGAGTAGTAAACTATCTCCATCTAATTAGAGAATAGCGGCATATACATTTTAACCATACCACATAGACACTAACGAGAACAGTCTCATCCTCATGCTCAATCGGATTCTCAACCTCAATCTCATTATCAGGTTCAGACTCAGAAGCATGCGGTGGAGGATTAAGAGGATCCACCTATTCATAAGGGTATGTCAACTCCGACTTATTCTCATCTTCCTCAACGTTGACTTCCATGTCATCTTCTTCTTACTAAGATCATCTTCTTCCCTCAAATTCGTCTTTTCTCGGGTCTGTCGTCTCATCCACTAAACATTTGGGAAAAAACAGGAACGTCATCATGTTGATTGTAGCACAACCAACAGGTACATCATCCACATGATGCGATAGTAATTACGTTAACTCCATGATAAATCAGAAAAAATCGTAACAATACTTACTTAATAAGCGTATCACTTCATTATTAGTATTGAACAACTATTACCAAATAACAGCTCCAATAAAAGCCAACAAATAAAAATTCACCATGCAATACCTTCTCAATCCGCATATACCTCAATTATATTTTAAACATATATAGTGTTAGTTATCATATAATCACATGACATTCTATGCATACAACATATGCACAAATGTACCCACGTATAACACTTTATGCATCCGACCCATGCACAAATATCCACACTTAACCAATTATACATATAACACATACGTAAACATACTTACACATAACAATTTATAAATGTATCTTACATGTAACCAATGGTAACGAGGAGTCTCGGCGTGCGTGTAGAAGAGTTATAGATTAGGTTTTTCAAAAAGACTCAACCTAGTTCTCTACAACTTAGACTCTTGATATCACTTTGGTATCTAACATGATTATAATCTAAGTTTTGAAAACAACCTAATTCTCTACAACCGAAGCTCTGGTACCACTCTGTAACACCCGCCCCGAGGGGCATCCGATAGCGCAGTGGAAATTAGCAATTTTGTGTTACTAAATAGCATCCTTCACCAGGATAATAGAAAACGACCCAAATAAGACGTTTTACCAAACATATGTTCCATAATTATTCAGAGTAAAAGTGCATTAGGTCCCACAGAATCGTAACCACCGTCTATTACAACATTTAAAGACAATTGTTTTCAAATAAAAGACATTGTTTTTAAACACAACATAAAACATTGTTTTTGAAAGACCGGAATACACAAGTAGTCTTTCTATAAAATCCATCACAGGCAACGACAGAACCTCCACGCCATTGTTGCCCTTCAGCCCGTGGTTACCTGGGATAAGAACATTGTAAGAAAACACCAACTACAAAGATGAGTGAAATACATAGAGTTTTAAATAATCAATAAGTAAAAACCATTGAACACATAATTAGTTCTCGGGAAAACAAAGCAATAAATGAAATGTATATCAACTTCTTTTCTTTCACGCAATAAGCTCATGACACCGAACATTAACAAGACATATGGCATTTCATATGTTAAATTGCCCCAAACAAGGTATTATTGTCATATACCCGCTAATTTCTAAGTACAAAATGTCTGTTGACAAGGTGTTCACCAACGGATTCAGACCCCGAACAGGGTTGTCAAACCTAATAGATCTATTTAATGCATTAGCGTTCACCTCACAAGGCAATTAATGGTTCATGAAATAAGGGACTTCGGCAATAGCTACTTATGCGGAAACAATCTCATAATCGGGTCCAGCATACCATAAAATCATATGTGTTCGATTTATAAAACAAACATGTATCCCCCTCACGGGTTTAAAAACAATAATAAACATTGTAATGCGTGGACTATGAAACTCACCTAACAAAGAGATCCAATCAATATCTTTAATAAACGCAATAAAAAAAAATTTGGTTTACGGTCTAATCGCGACCTATATTTACATAATATAGCGTACATGACTAAAAAGTATAATAGAACTTATATTGCATATTTGCATACATACATATTACTATTACATATATACAATCATGTACTAAAATCTCTAAGTGCGACACAAAACAATTTACCTTGACACACTTAACCATATTACAACATTTTCAATAAAGTTTCTATTTTTAGAAAGTTTGCCGAAAGAAAGGATAATGTAATCCAAACTTCATATTTCGTTATCAATTAACTAACATTACTAACCCTTTCCTCATTATAGACTTCATTCAAAAGTTTACTCAAGTTTACGTTACAAAAGTCAAAGTTCGTAGTTGACTTTTTACCCCAAAAATTACCCAAACTTGACTTGGCCGTAAAACGTTCGTTTTAGGAGTTACAAGGCCCACCTTATATCAAAACGGACCTTAGAACATTCTTTATTATTATCAAAAGCCTAATTTAGATTTCAAAAATTTCTCGATAGGATATGACTAAGTCAAAGTTTCTGGTCAACAAAAGTCAACCCAAAGTCATACCAAAACTCATTTTTAGCAAAATTCAATTATCCCAACATGTTTAACTAGCCTAAAAACATGTACCAAAACTATCAAACATATGTTCATACTTGATATACTTCCAAATTGATTTTGCACTTAAATAATCTAGCTACAATCATATACATGTAATAACATTCAATTAAATCAAGTAAACTAGTAATTAGAAGACTCACAAAGCTAGAACAAAGTTCAATTTTTCTGTTTCCCCCTTCCTGTTGAAATCGGACGCAAACCCAAGACCAAAACTAAACCTTTTTCAACAAAACTAACTAGCTAATAACACTTATCTAACACTCTTGAACACTCCTTTATACACCAAATCACTAAACTGACCTAAATCCACTTCTTTCAATCTCAGTGGCATTGAGGTCCCTTCTTTAGTGGTGAAATGTAAGGATAAAACATGATTAATATTGTAAAAACTGATTGTAAATGCTATGGAAGTAAATAATTTTGATGGTGAATGGGGGTTGATGGTGGTTCCAAACGGACATAGAAAGAAAGAAAGTAGGAGGATGATTAACCATTTTCTTGTGATATTTGCACTATCCGTACCTACACAATCATAAAGACAAAACAAGCAATATACAAGTATTTTATGCATAACTTCATCTTTTAAGGGCTATTTTTGGTATACAAATGATATGTGTTTTCACACATATCAAAGGCATTTATCTTTTTCTAGCAATTTAGATAAAATATCTCGTAGTTGATCTATATAACACATGCTTCTAAATGCTAAATGCTAACATGTTTTACATGATGATTACATTTAAAATTATCATGTTTTGTTTGCGTCATCTTACATTCTCACACTAGAATATCTTTTGTCGCGTCTGTGTTACTAACCTAAATTTTCAAAAGAGTCATAAAATGGTCTTAAATCTTCTAGAGTCTTCCTTTACCCATTTCCTTAATCATCATCTCCCTTTTCTTCTAAATAATCCACTCTTTATCACGGAAAAGTTAGATGCAAATCTAATGCCCTTCCAAGTAGGTTTGACAACTTAAATATTTCATCCAAAATACTCAAGTATCTTTAACTTGAAATCACAAGCATTAAAGGTCATATCTGAAAATCCATATTCAAGCCTTTTAACAACAGTAGTTAAAACGCTCTCCATTTCTCTTCGACGAAAACATTCTTTCTCTTCGATGAAACATTTTTTCTCTTCGATGAAAACACTCTTTGTCTTTCGATCACACCTCTTTCTTCTCACTAAACCACGCATCTTCAACCATAGAGATGGCTAATCTCTTTCCTTCACTATTTCCGCTACCACATTTAAGATAACCTTATACCTCATCATGTGATTGTTCTATGAACATTCAAAATGCTTGAGAAGAGCTACATAACTTTGTGAGTGTAGTTTATCATACGTTAACCACCATCCGTTTTAACATTGTCAAGCTCGTCACCTCCATCTTCATTTGTTTTCTTATTTATTATTATTTTTATTATTATTATAATTTTCACATACGAAACACACAAAAAATACGTCACCATTTCCTTCGTGACAATGTCAAAAAGGAAACATCTCCATTCGAAAAGATTGCGTCTGAAGATAACATCGTCGACATTCTTTCTTTACCCCTAAACCGTAAATCTTTAAATTATCTTCGTCTAGGTCTATAAATGATGGAACACATTCCGTAAATCTTTCTCTTCTTTTCTACTAGTCTCGATTCTAGTCTTTGTTCCATTCCGTGTCATGACAACTTAATTACTTCATCCGAAGTATTTTAAGCACTTTTAACTTGCGAAATGCAAATTAAAATGTCACTCCTTTCAAAAAATTCGTCAATTGTCTTAAAATCCTTCCTGTTGGCGGTTCGGCGGCCCCCAGACCTATTCTGGCAGCCCCCAGGTATGTCTGGGACCGCCGGCATCAGGTTT
>BQNB010157959.1:0-10589 GCA_026074375.1 Tanacetum coccineum
CGACTTTATCTTGCCACCTTGGATCGTGCCGTCTCTTGGCACATACCTTTGGAATGCGATTGACTAACGCCTTATTACTCTTCTTGTTACTTCTTATGATTTTGAAGAATCATGCCATTAAGTAGACACTCCTTTTTACTTATTGTGACATTGTTTTGATATTGTGTTTTGTGTCGGCCATGCTTAAGTAGGATGATTTATAATCGTCTTATTGAAATGAATTGGGACGCTTCTTCATTTGAATAAGGAAATTATAAACCACCGAACCATAAGTTCATAATTCATCACTTACATGGACTGGGACGCCTCTTTCTGTAAGTGACGAATTGTGAATGAGTGGGCTTACGTGTATCCGACATAGCGTGCGTTCATTTGTACGAATCATTCTTTGGGCTATGAACTTCTTTCGACTCATAGTTTGTTATATGGATTTCTTTTCGAATGTATACCGACCTCCGCTAACTTGATAAGCTAATCGTAATGAACCCTAACCGTTCTGGTTCGATTGATAGTATATATATAACACTAGGCAATGCAAATCCCAATCAATTGCCCTTGACCAAGGCAAAAAGTCAAAATTCACAAATAGAATCAATATATATCCGGAAGTTTAATTTCTCGGGTCGTTATGTCCCAACGAGGTGTGCAATTGAAAATCGAATGACGATTTGATATTTGATGTTTGAATATGACAAGATTATGATTGGTTTTCTATTACTACAAGTAAAAATGCAAAATAGAGCAAAATAAAACCTAAAACGAAAGTAATTTAACTTAAATCCTAAAACGGTGACGTAAAAACGCGAGCTAAAAACCTAAATTATCTAATTTTAACCCTAATGTAAATTTTTTACTTTAAATGAGCTAAAAATGACTAAATATGAAGAATAAAAAAAACTAGAACAAAAACGGAGGTGTTTTGAGCTAAAAACGAGAAAGAACGAGAACGGGATCGAATCCCGTTCTTTAAAAAATGAAAAGTTGCAAAAATGACCCTATGAAAACACTAATATTTTTCCTAGAAACTATGTAATAAAAGAAAATTTTAAAAAAAAGATTTATATTTTTTTGATTATTATTTTATTTTTTATGAATTTTTAAAATTTTTAATCTAAATAAATTATAAAAAATACTAAACGTTTATATAAAAATCTAAAAAAAATACAAAAAATAGCTAAAGTTATGACGATTCTAAGAAAAATAAGTTGGGGAGCACAGCTTATCTCAATAAGCTGTTAAAAATCAAAACAGCTTATAAGCTTATTTGGCCAAAACGTGGTTAAATATTTAACCACTTGGGTCTTTAACGAAAAAGACCCAAGGGCGCAGCGGTGAGTGTGTGTGTATAAAGGGTGAGAGTGTTGAGGTCGGGGGTTCGAGCCCTAGCTCACCCCTGACTTCCACTTTCCCCTTTTATTTTTTTTTTGAAAACTTTTTTTCACAAACTTGTAGAAAAGATGAAAATAAGCATTTTTTATGAAAGCACTTTTTATAAAAGCTACAAATAAGCTCAGAATAAGCCAAAACAAATAGACAGTATACAAAGTTTTATACAATTAGAAAATAATCTAAGTTGATTGGGCTTTTTGGACCTAAATAAGCAACTAAAAAGAAAATAAGCTAAACTAAGATTTTTCTACACCTAATAAGCAAATGCATATTGGAATAAGCAAAAATGAATGAGAATTAAGCTTAGAAAATGTAGGTCCTTATAAACAGGATCTGAATGAGCCTTGAATGAATTATAGTCCTTTGAATAAATCCAAAGATACTATAAGAGACAATGATTGTGAATATAAATATTGACGCGGAATATCAATACTTATACCAAGACGAACACAAGAACAAATACTAAAATTGCTATTACTATTACTATTTGATTGTGAATACTCAATCAACTCAACTTTACAATACTATTCTATGTTCCTTTTATAGGCTTAAGGAACCCTAAACGCGTTAAGAGATAATACTTATCTCTTCCTAAATCAACGCTAAATTGATAACTATTACTAAAATTACAACAGACTTAATTGTCTGACCAAGCAGTATTAACTTTAATACTGCCAGACTAAGTTAACGCTTGGCAATACTTTAATCTTGCTTACCAATACTTAAACTTCTATATAATGTACTAACTATTTTTTTTCTTTCCACTGTTTTCTTATTTTTTCTTTGTTTTGGCTATCAGTACTAACTATAACTAACAGACTTAACTTTAATACTAACAGTATTAAGTCTGTTTACAATATTTTCCTAACAGTCCTCCCTAACTTGATCTTCATTCATGAACTTCCATGTTTCTTCGTTACTTTGGCTTCACTTTGGGCTTTCGATGATTGTTCTTGAACTTCTGTCGTCAAATTTTAATTTGTCTTTAAGTCATTCAAAATCTTGACAGCAACTAGTCTTATTGCACTCAATCTTGACTGCAACAAATTATAGTTTTTGGCAAACTTACCAGCATAAATAAAACGGATTTGTTGTGTCGTACCATGAGCCGTTTGCTATGGACTAGCAATGTTTAGTTTGTAAAAGACAATGGTACATGCTAACCATAAGATTTTGAGCAATATCATCTGCTTTTAAACGGATTTATTAACTTCATTACCAGCAGCGTTTGCTCTTGGAGTAGCCTTGTATTTAGTAATGGAATACTATGGTGCATTGAATACCATACAATTTTTGATAAATTGTCAACCATGAACGGATTTGAAAGGTCTTTACCAAGCAGCCGTTTGCTCTTGGACTAGTTAGTTCTTATGTCTGTTAGACATGGTGAACCAAAGACCATTTGTTGTGTGGTGGTTAGCCAACACTCAAACCCTTTCTGCCTTTCATGATCAGATTTTGGCCTAAGTCATCATCATCAGAATCATAATTCTTCCAGCTGCCTGTTTACAAATTTGTCAGCTCCAAAAGACTTAGTGCTATCTTCTCTCATGTTTCTTACTTCAAATCCAACGTTGTCGAAACAATTCCTTGGTTGAGTGGTATCTGTTTTCTACATGCATATGAATGACTAGTCCATCACTTGTCATGATAGTATGTACCCTGAGGAAACATATGTAATTTCCAGTAATAATCTTCCAGGTAGGCTGTTCATCACCAAAATGTCTAGCAGTGTAACCTTCCTGATTAAACATTGATTATCAGATCTCCCCACAGGCATCTTATCAAAGCCTTCAGGAATTAATTCTTGATATGTTTCCATTACAAGTTTCATAGACAGCTTCAAGTTCTTCTCTGTCAAGATTGAGAGGACTCCATCAAGGTCCGATGAAAGATATCTCTTATTTCCATTACTCCTTGTTACCCTATTCATATAGTCATCTTCCAAAGGTTTGGTTGGATCAAATTGAGGTTTAGTTGTTAAGTAAAATGACTGCCATTCAACAATGGGATATTGATGATCAAGAATTTCAACATCAACCACTTTATCTTCATCAGGAGCTATATGTAAGCATATCTTTAAGTCATCATCTTCTCTTGTGAGACCAGAGGTATACTTTCTTCTTTTTGCTTTTAGCTTCCTTCTTGTGCCTAACTTCCTTTTCTTTGCTCCTTCTTCCTCTTTAACTTCCTCATGGACAGATTCAGCCTTCTGTTCTTTCTCTTTATCAGCAGCTTGCTCATTCATCTTTTTGATTGCTCTTTCATCTTCTTCAGATCCAATAGCCACAAAAGTCTGATCTTGTTTCTTATATCTCTCATACAAGACTTGGATCTCCTCAAAGGATTTAGACTTTAACTCAGCATGCTTCTTATTTGCAACATGTTTCAGATAAGTGATCATCTGATTTCTAAGCTGAGATATTGTTGGTGGCTTGTTTCTGATAGCAGCATATCTTTGTTCTGCAAGAAACTTCCTTTGGGCAGCAATTGTGTCATGTAGAAACTTTGCTCTATCCTCAATAGAATATTGCTCCCTTTCTTCTTGTTGAATCTTTTCTGCAAGAATCTGATCTGCATTTAGTCTTGCTTGAATGTAGTCAAATTCAGTTGCAAGTGCTTCTTTTGCAGCTTCTTCCTCTTGCTCTACCAATCTTCTAGCCAGAAGTGCATCAAGATCAATTTGTCTTTGTGTTTCAGCATCCATTGTAGCTTGCAATCTTTGAGCTGCCTCTAAACCTGCTAGCTCTTGAAGCTCTTTTGATTTCTTTGATGCTTGAACTTCGGCTTGAAGGTCTTCTTCAGTCATTGGATCTTTTCCTTTTCTCCTTTGGACTCTTTCTGTCTCACCAGTATTAAGTTCAGCAGTATTAACTTCAGCAGTATTAACTTGAGCTGAAGGTGTACTACCAGTATTAACTTGACTTTCAGCAGGTTCTTCAAAATCTAAGACCTTGGTAGGAGTTGTTGTAGATTTGGGTTTCCTTTTGTAAATCTTGCTACCAGGAGGGGCTTGTGATCCCTTAAATCCTTCAGAAGCTACATTAGTTAAGATTTGTGCAGCCTCTAAGGTAGAAGGACTTATTTGTTCTGCTTGAGCCTCCCCTGAATCCTTGCTCTTTTCAGGAGTAGCAAATTCATTTCCTTGATCTGTTTGAGAAGGAACTTCTTGATCCTGACCCTCTGCATCCTCTTCATCCTCAGTTTCCTCTCTTTTTCTCTTCTGCCTCAACTTATTTTCTAGCTTCTTGACCTTCTCTATCAGCTGTAGGATTGCTGTTCCAAGAGTCTGTTTAGTGTCACTCAGTTCCGTTTCTAAGGATTCTACTCTTGATTCCAGCCTAGGTACAAGATCTAGTAGGTTTCTAAGTTGCTCACTTTCCTCACTAGTTCTAGATGGTTGAATCTCAGGTTCATGTGAAGGTGGTGGAGACATATGATAAGAAGGTTCAAATGATGGACCTTCTGTATCATTATATGGAGGTGATGGAATTTGAGGAGATGGTGGAAGAGTTGGTTGGGTGTCAGGAATGGTAGTGATGGGTGGAGATGAAAATGTTATTGGTGGAGTAGGTTGTACAGGTTGGATAGAAGGTGGTGAAGATGTTAGTTGTACACTGGATGTTTGAGGGGGTGGTGTTGTAGATTGTACAGGTTGAATAAGTGTTGGAAGTGGTTGTGTTATAGGTGGAGGAGGGATTTGTACATGAGATGGTGTAGGAGTTGGTACATGCTGAGATGGTGTTGGAGCAGCACTTGGTTGAGGTTGACCTGCATCAATGGTTAGCATAGCAGGCAACAATGGTCTATGTATCCCTTGAAAACTTCTTTTCATATTTCCAAAAATCTTTTTGGTTAATAATACAGGCACAAAATGATTTTTGTTTTCAGTCTGTATATTCAAAATCATTTGAAGAAAACGAGGGTACATTAAAAACTTTGATTTGCTTTTTAAATTTGAGATCATTCCATCAAAGATAAGTTTTGAAAAGTTAAAGTCTCTTCCAGTGGAAAGACAGATCAAAGCAGTGGCAATGTTGCTACCAAACTGATCCCATCCTCCACTTTTGGAGCTTATACAATGAAGAATGTGATGGATTAAAAATCTCCATTGGGGTGTAAAATGACTTTTCCAAAATGTAAAAGTTCTGTCATTTACATACCCAATATTTTGTAATCCTGCAAAAATCTCTTCATTTTGCAACATGTTAATCCCTGAAGCATCTGCTAATTGGAGTTGCCTCCTAACAGACTCTTCAGTGATTGTATATTCAATAGAATCTATGGTTGCATTAAGTTGTTGAATCCCATCTTCAAGTGTTCTAGCAGTTGCAGTCTGCCAAAACTGCTTGACAAGAGAATCGTAGATAGGTGGATTGTGAGTGAGAGCATACCTCAATTTTGACCTTCTGAGGAAATCCACTATCTCTGTGTAACCAGCACTCTCAGTGGGTTTGAGTAAGAAACCCACTTGGTTGTGCTTATCGCAATACTTGAGTTGCGCCATTGAACGACTTGATGAAAATATTTGAATCTTTAAAGAAAATTAGTACTGGTGATGTGACGTTTGACAGATTAGGTCTGTTAGAGAGAGTAATTTTAAGCGATTGCTTTTAGAAAAAGATAATAGGGTAAATAGTGATAAGGATGAAAGAGAAATTACTTTATCCCTATATAAGTACTCTATCAGCGTTTTAGGCGGCTAAAATATCTTCAACGGTTATGTTTGAATAAAATACAACGATTTTATTTCAATCAGTATTAAGTGAAAGCTACCAGACTTAAAAACTCGCACTACCAGACTTAAAATAGTCAACCAGTATTAATAGAGACTCATCAGACTTAACATATTTTCAACCAGTTTTAATAAAATTTACAGCAAGTTGACCACAACATCATTACTTACAACCAAATTGCATCCAATTAGCAAGTGACACCTGGCATTTTTCTTCTCTATTGGAGTGCGCGCTACATTCACAATCAATTAATGATATCTTTCCTCAATTACATTTAATACAGGATCTTTGATTGTTTGACCAGCTGGATATGGTGTATGTATTAAGCAGGAGAAGCCGTATTAGGAATTGATAACATACGCGTTTTCTTGTGAAGTCCAAGCGATGATACGCCGTACATCTCTTTGTTGCTAGAGATATGGTGTAATTGAGTCAGAAAATTTAACGTTTCGCTTCAAATTTCTTGTTGGTAAGCCTCGAAAATGTGCGCCTTTTAGTGTTATTCATAAACACTCCGTAATTACTGCAATTAACAACTTTAAGCAATTAAGTAACAACTTTTTCAATAATTATATAAAAGTAGGTAGTTTATTTGGGATAAATGATGGTATAAATGTAACGTTATTTGATGTCATCAGTCTTCCACCAGATGTTTACTCTCTCGTCAATCATCACAAAGTTGTCAAAGACATATGGGACAAAGTTAAGCTACTTATGCAAGGTACATCATTGTCAAAACAAGAACGTGAGTGCAAGCTGTATGACGAGTTTGATAAGTTCTCTCATGTGAAAGGTGAAACACTGCACCAGTATTACTTGAGGTTTGATAAATTTATCAATGACATGAACATTATTCAAATGAGAATGCAACCTGTTCAAGTGAATACTAAGTTTCTGAACAGTCTTCCACCAGAGTGGGGTAAATTTGTTACTGATGTTAAGTTAGCTAGAGATTTGCATACATCGAACTATGATCAACTTTATGCCTATATTAAACAACAAGAAGCACATGCTAATGAAGCTCGCCTAATGCGTGAAAGTTTTCCAGATCCACTTGCCTTAGTTGCTAACTATCATCAACCACAGTCTCACTTCAATAACTATCATTCTCAGTACACCACTCCTTAGTATCAAAAATAGTTTTCACCTCCTACTCAACATGTGTACTCTTCTCCACCATAGTCAAATCCTTATGGGGTACCTCATCATTCACAAAAATACCCAACTGCATATTTAACTAACCTTAGCCACACTCAACCTTCTGTTACTCAAAATTCATATCTACCTCTGATAATTCTACAACAACCACAAGCTGAGTTTCCCCAACTAGACTCAGGTCTTGTTGTTCTAACATTCCTACCGGGTAATGACCCAATTGCTTGTATGAATAAAGCAATGGCATTTTTTTCAGCTGTGTTTTCACCACATTATCCCTTAACCAACAATAAACTCAGTTCTTCTTTGAATCTAAGGAATCAAGCCACTGTTCAAGATGGTAGAGTCGCCGTTCAACAAGTTCTAGGAAGACAAGGTCATAATGTTGTCGGTTCAGGATCACAAGGGAATGCTTCAGGTTCACAGGGAATACATCAGGTTAAGTAATGGTTATCAAGTGTTATAATTGTCAAGGTGAAGGGCACATGGCTAGATAATGTACTCAGCCAAAGAGAAAAAGGGATGCAGCATGGTTTAAGGAGAAAGTTTTGCTTTTTAAGCACAAGCTAAGGGTAAAGAATTAGATGAGGAGCAGTTAGCATTTCTTGTAGATCTAGGAGTTGCAGATGATCAAGTTGCTCAGACAATCACACACAATGCAGCTTTCCAAACCGATGATCTAGATGCTTATGACTCTAGCTGTGATGATATCTCTTCTGCCAAAGTGGTTCTTATGGATAATCTCTCAAGTTGTGATTCAGATGTTCTTTCTGAGGTACCTTACTCTGACACTTTTCAAAATGATATGATAAATCAAAGTGTGCAGGAGTTGCAGTATTCTGAACAAGCACCTATTATCGACTATCCAGATAATGAGATAACAAGTGATAGTTATATCATTCCTTATTCTCAATATCTGGAAGAAACGCAACAGGCCATTGTTCTAAATACTAATACTTCTGCACAATAAAATTCCATGATAATATCCATGTTTGAACAAATGTCTAATCATGCAACTAGTTGGGATAAGGCTAATAAAGAAAGTAAGATTGTTAATGAATCCTTAACCGCTGAGCTTGAAAGATATAAGGAACGAGTCAAAATTCTTGAAAAAAGAGTTAATGTTGATTTAAGTTGTCATGAAAATTTTATTGATTCACAAATATATGACATGATTCGGATGAAAAATACAAAGTTTGCTGCATTTGATGCGGAGATTGATACACTTAAACAGACTCTTTCTAAACATGTCAAAGAAAAGGAATCCTTATTAACAACCCTCCATGGTTTTAAAACAAAATTCAAACAAAGAGAATCTAAATCTATTGACAAAGAGATTATTTTAGAAAACAAGAATAAAGAATTGGAAAACATTGTTTGTAAGTTGTATCAATCTACGCAAGCTATGCACATGTTAACAAAGCCATACGTTTTTTATGATAACATACATAAACAAGCTCTTGGATATCAAAATCCCTTTTATCTGAAAAGAGCTCAGCGGATTAAGCCAACCTTGTATGATGGAAATGTGCTATCTAAAACACATGATGTTATTCCTGTGGTCGATGATGAAGAGACTTTGATTTTAGCTGAAGAGAGTCGATTAAAAATGGTTGAAAAACAAAATGATCCAATCATGAAAAAAGAGAATTAATATTACTTCGATTAATTATTCTGAGTTAAATAAATTATCTGAAGATTTTGGAAAAAGTTTTGTCCCACAACAAGAACTGTCTGCAGAGCAAATGTTTTGATTACAAAGTTCTGACAAGAACTCTTAAAAACCTAGTACTTTAAATAAACCTGTCAAAATTGAGGTCCCTAGTGAACTTCCAAAAGTAAGTTTGGTAAACAAAAGTCTTAAAAAACATAGATTTCATCTTGCTAGTTTTGACAAAGTGGTAAAAGTAAGAACCACACCTGATGCTATCACTGAGGGGTCATGGGGCTTTAAACATACCAAAAAGGTTTTTCTAACCAAAATAATTCCATGGTTAAACAAGTTAAAAGAATTTTTTAAGAGTTTTGCAAAGGTCTTCTTGATGAAATCACTGAAGTACAAACTGTTTTCACCCAAATGAAAGCAGTTGTGGAACAATGCTCTGTCAACAGGAAATGTTGTGAAATTCAACATCAATAATTTTTTATTGAAAATGATCGACTCTTGGAAAATATCATATCTCAAGAAATTGTGAATATTGTGTTGAATTCTTCTGTTATCATTTGTGATTCTGAGAAAAAGAACGAGGATTCTGTAGATACATGTAATAAGTGTTTGGAACTTGAAGCTGAGCTTGTAAAAAAGAATGATGTCTTTAATGAACTTTCAAAACGGTTTCCAAACCTTGAAAAAACATTGCATTTCTATTGAAGTTGCCATGCAACTATATCAAGAAATTTTTCAAAAAGACAAATCAAGTGATAATCAAAATGATCCTGAAATTCAAGAATATTTTGAACAAAATAATTTGAAAGCTCAGCTACAAGCAAAGACACTGTCATCAGCAAACTAAAGGAAACAATTCATTCTTTGAGATAAAATGTGAATCCCACTAAAGTGAAACAAGACATTGATGAGATTGAAACAATAAACATTGAATTGGAGCATAGTGTGGCAAAATTACTGTCTAAAAATGAGAAATTGCATAAAGAAAAATAGCATTTGAAAAAGACTTACAAAGAACTTTACAATTCAATTAAACCGACACGTGTTCGTGCAAAAGAACAGTGTGACGCATTTATTGTTAATCTAAATTCTAAGTCTATGGAAAATGCAGATTTGAAAGCTCAAATTTGCAACACCCCCAAAATACAATACGCAGCGGAATACAATATTTGGGGTGCTACTTCATAATACATGCACACGAGTCCCAGTAAACGATCAAATGACACGTTTATAAAGCAAAATTTATTTTATTTATATGAAAATCATCAGAGTTACAAGGTCCCAAAATTAACTTAAAAACTTCATTTCAAAAGTCATGATACGACTTCTTTTCCAAAGCATCCTTTTGTTTAAATAAACAAAACATTTCACCGAGACACAGTCCTTGATATCCGCATTCCGTCCCATTCAAGCCATCAATAGCACCAATACCTGAGATACATGCTTAAAAACGTCAACGAAACATTGAGTGAATTCATAGAGTTTACAAACAACAATCAGAATGCAATATTTGGTTTCATAAAACACGTATGACTGCTAGCTAGGCAAGCCACACAACATTTCCATCTTTGTAGGATCGATATTCCTTAATGAAACACTGATATACTGTCAACTATGCGGAATCTAGTTGGCAGTACTTAAGA
>BQNB010157961.1:0-15089 GCA_026074375.1 Tanacetum coccineum
TCCCAACATGAATGCCCTACCCCTAGCCTGGTTCCCTTGGTTTCCACGATCCTGACCCCTGTTATTAGCAGCAACTTGATTTGGACAATTTCCTTCTGGTTCTTGTGCTCTATTCAATCTAGGGCAAGCTGACCTGACATGGTCGATACTACCACACTCATAACATGCCCTAACCATTAGGTTTCTAGCATTGACAGGATTCACATTCCTCAGCACACCTCTACAATCCCTTGCTAAATGACCTAGTCGGTTACAGTTAAAGCATGTGCGACAAGGCCCTCCGGGTGCATAGTAGGAGTTGCAAGTGGTACACTTGGGCCAAGTACCCGTATTCTCTCTTTCTATAGGGATTACAGTAGTAGCAAAAGCATTCCCAGTCCTAGTCCTCTTATTATCATCTCTACCATTCTTATCTTTACTAGGTTCCCCCACATTTCCTCTTTTCTCCACCTTCTTAATTGATCCATTCCTAACAGCCTCATCGGTCAGTGCACCAGAAATCTGCACTGCCTTCTGCATAGTCTTTGGCTCCGTTGCTGCCACCATCTCATAGATTTGTAGAGCAAGTCCATACATATACCTTTCAATCATCCTACTCTCAGGAGTTACCAAGTGAGGAACTAACCTCGCCAACTCATGAAACTTATCAGTATATGCAACATGGCCAGCCTCGACTATGGCATGATTCCACAACTCAGATTCCAACTTTTGCATCTCATGACTAGGACAAAACTCTTATATCATCATAAACTTAAAGTCATTCCATGACATACTAACAACAACTTCCCGGCTTAGCGTGCGAATTTGAGAGTTCCACCACGTTAAAGCCTTACCTACAAATAAACCAGCAGTGTATTTTACTTTTTGGTCATTACTACAACCACTCATATCCTGTACGTTCTCCGTTTTCTCAATCCAACGAGTAAGAACTACAGCACCTCCCTTACCATCATATTCCTTATGGTTACAAGCTAAGAACTCCTTATATGAATAACCCACTCGGTTGCCATTTACTAACACATTCCCCACGTTCTCCTGAACGTTCTCATTAACCACATTACCATTATGATTTCCAACATTTCCTCGGTTACTAACCTAAGCTAGCATTGCGGGTAAGAGGTTCTGCAATTACTAGGCAATGATCGTTGAGAAGTCGGGTGCACCCCCATTGGCTCCCTTTACATTCCTATTGATTTCCTCTACACCCCCATTAGCTCCCAAACCTTGGTTATTTCCTTGACCATTTAAATCCTCAATAAGCTCATCATTACCTTCCCTAAGTCTTCTACTCCTTCCACCTCTACTAACCCGTTCACCCGTTCCCCCTCCTAGTGATTCGATAGCAGGCCGACCAGCACTTTGGGTCCTTATCCTTGGCGGCATTATCTATACGAGGGAGAACATGGGAAACATTAGGTAAGTGGGAAGACTCGCACATATATATAGAATATCTTACTATATATAACCAGATATACACCTAACTCTACCCTACGGTGTCAACATCGATTTGTGTGAACAACATTATCAAGTATGAGTGAGTTATGATACGCTTATAACTACGTTGGCCACCGTACTTATATTCGCATCCTTTCCTATTCATATCTAATATTGAGACCACCCATTTCAATGACTGACATAACTATGGCACCAAACCGCGAACACACAAAGGCACACATAAGCGAAACACCACGCACATAGATCCTATACATAACTAGATGACAGATCTTAGGTTATAGTCAAGGCTAAACCACCTAGTTCTTTATAACCTTGGTTCTGATTACCAATCTGTCACACCCCGACAATGGCAAAAACTCGGGAATGCAACATAATGATCAATCATAACACAAGATACAAAATAGAGAAAACTACATTGCATAAACTCCAAGTGCTATGAAGACCATCAACCTCGAACAAACTCGAGTGATGTCCCAAATCGCAACTAAAAATCCACAATCTCTTACAATTATTCCAATGCCCTCACAGGGGACCATAATCCAAACTTAATCCAAAACATCCAAAAACTAGAATCAAAACAACAAACAAGCAAGACTTCAAACGAAATTCCACTCGGGATACTTCTAAGTCTGCTATCAATCACCAAACTACTCTTCTTTCACTTCACCTGAAAATGATACTCGAAAACGTCAACAATAATGTTGGTGAGCTCGTAGGTTTGACCTTAAACCCAAAAGCTGTGCCAATATTTCAACAGTGGACAATAGTGCTATATGACAGTGAATATATGCAAACAACCTTAGCATCACCGCTAATCAATAACCATATGTCACTTACGCACCTAAAGGGCCTACCAGCTGGAGCACTAAAATTAGGGCAGGACCACACACAAACCTGGGTAGGCGTACCCATCCGCTCCAATAATCACACAAATACTGGGTAGGCGTACCCATCCGCTCCAATAATCACACAAATACTGGGTAGGCGTACCCATCCGATCCAATAATATCACAAATACTGGGTAGGCATACCCATCTGATCCAAACAATCATACAACACATAATATTCACATAGCAGTCATAAGCACATATCTTGTCCTAAAAAACAAAACCACATTTCGCACAGATCAATTCAAAGCATTTCAAACACATTTGAGTATCATTTTCCCCCAACGGAAAAACTAGTAAAAAGTGGGGCTACAATAACTCACCTCAAGCAAGTCTTTAGCAACCCAATCTCAATCACTCAAGCAAATGCAACGACACCCGCACACGACCTAGTCCAGTTAATGTCCTAATTTAATCATCCAATTCCAAAATAATCTTCCCGTTTGATGCATAGAGTTTAGACGCGTTGTATAATTACTCAAAACAATTTAGTGGTGTGATGGTTGACGACTTAACTCGACAATCATATCAGTCTCATTCCTCGATAATACATACTTATACTATTTAGCGTAAATAGATAAGTAATATAATAAATATTTATAATTATTAATTATAAATATATCTCGACAAGTCCATTCGGTACACCTTAGTCACTTTAAAATAATCATTATACGGTTGAAAATGAAATGTTTACTCATAATAAACACTTTAGAGAAGTTTCGAGAAAAATTATATTTTTCGTCTTTTAGTGAATTTATTAAGTAAATAAAATAAAATAATTAAATATTATTTTATTATTTAAAATCAAAAATCATGTTTTTAAGAAATTTTCTAAGTATAAACTTTTTACGAAATTTCGACATGACTCGTACGTTTATACAACGTTTTCCAAGGTTTCAAACCTTATTTTCAACATTTTTCACAAATTCGACACTTTTCGACAAAATTCCAAAATCTCAATCGTTAACGCTTACCAACACGTTTTTCCTAAAATATCGTTCAATATCACTTCGTAAATACATTTCCACTTTCAAAAGTCCATCAAAATTCTCATAACTTAATCACATATCGGTTGATTGGGCACTTAAAGACCAACAGGTCCAATCTAGGACTTATATAAATTCACCTCCTCTCTCTCACGCTCGCGCTAAGTCACAAAAATCACCGACTCCATCTCTCTTACATATATAAAGTATATACTTATATCTATAATATATCCGAACCACATAAGCCCCCCCCCCCCCCCCACCCCCACCCCACCCCATAAGCCGCGGCTCAAATAGACTTATTGGGTCGTTGTAGGTCCCATAAACTCCAAATCATATATTAAGCTTTAAAATACGTTTTTAAAGCGACGTATCGCTTTTGGTTACTACATAAGCTCAAAAATAGTCACAATATCGTCATAACACAAAATAATCCAAAATCACTTTTCATCATGTGATTTTGAGAATCTACACGTGGCATATAAGCCTAAATAAGCCAAGAAATAGCTTAAAATAAGCTCGAATAAGCCATACAAACTACTATAAAAAATAAGCATTCTAGCATCATATATTATTCAACCATCATGACCACAACATCAAAACTACAAAAATCCACTTTTCCTTTTTACTATTCACGAACCAAACACCACCCTTTTTTATTTCATTTCGCTTTCAAAAATTGATTTTCACTACGATCAACTTGTACAACTAACATCTATGACATCAAAAGGAAACCCAAGGACAAATGAAATTTAAATTTGAAGACTTACAAAGAAAATCTTCATGATTTGTAGATTTCGACACGAACCGGAAAACAAACATTGTTTAAAATGATATAACCAAAACACTAGAATCAACCCCAAATATTTATGTCTTCTTGTTTTCTTGATCAAACTTCAAAAATTATGAGAGTGTGTGTGTTGTAGGTGTGGACGAACACAAGAGAGAAGGGAGAGGATATTTTTTTTATTTTGAAAATGAACTATGTGTAAAAATGAGGATAAGGAAAGCATCTTATGTACAATTTGGACAAGGTTAGCTAAAAAATTAAGCCACTTGTCTCCCTAGTCTTCTTTTGACCGGCCATGGTAGCCCTGGGTCTCGGACCTCTTCTTTTCGTGTCGGGATCAACTTAAATTACTCGTAAAACTCAACCTTAAAATATACCCCATGTTAATTTGCATTTTTTATTCACTTTAAAAATACTTTTTCCATAAACTAGAGTTTTACATGATATATTTTTACTTTACACCCTTGCAAAACCATTTAGACCTAACGGACGCTATATCTGTCTGGACTGTTTTTGGCATTTCTCAAAATTCACAGGTCAACCCACCCGGAATACATATAACATATTATTACCCTTCCAATAGGGACTATTAATCACAATAAACACAATTCATCACATATCTCATAAAATCACCACCGCACACGGTACACAAAATCTGAATAAGTGCCAAAAGTCAAATAGGCATAAGGACTATATGAAATATTAAGAACACAAAAAGGGCAAAGGTTACATTCTACCCCCTTAAAAGAATTTCGTTCCCGAAATTCAACTACTAACATCACTAAACAAAAGCGGGTACTTCAACTTCATCTGATCTTCACGTTCCCACGTGAATTCAGGGCCACGTTTCAAATTCCACTGAACCTTGACGACGGCAATCCTACTATGCTTCAACTTCTTAAACTCTCTTTCTAAAATTTCCATAGGCTTCACAAATTCTTACTTAGATCAATCGAATCTCATCCAAAGGCACTTGCAGTGTTGGATCAAGCCAAACACTTCTTAAGGTTCGACACGTGAAACGTGTCATGAACACCATTCAATTCCTCAGCAATATCTAATCGATAGGCCACTGGCCTACTTTCTCAATAATCTCAACGGGGTCCAACAAAAAACCTAGGTGCTAACTTTCCCTTCTTCCCAAAGGTACCAACACCTTTCCAAGGCGACACTCTTGAGTAAAGGACATAACCTTCACTAACTCTAGAGGCTTCCTCCTCTTATCGGCATAACTTTTCTGATGATCACGCACAGCCTTAAGTCTATCCTTAATCTGCGAGATCTTCTCAGTAGTCTCTTGCACTAAACTCAGTTTTTTCTCATCAACTGGACCGTTCTCAACCTCTAGGCCCAATTAATTGGCGAACGACACTTTCTACCATACAATTCCTTAAACGGAGCACATCTCACACTAGAATGATAACTATTGTTATATGAAAACTCAACCAACAGAAGATGAACATCCCAACTTCCCCTGAAGTACAGGATGCACGCTCTAAGCATGTCTTCCAAAGTCTAAATAGTACGCTCACTCTGACCATCGGTCTGAGGGTGATAAGCCGTACTCATGTCTAATGAGCTCCTATTGGCCTCTGCATTGACTTGCCAAAACCACGATGTGAAACGACTCTCACGATACGATTAATCGAGAGCGGCACACCATTGTCTAGGCAAATATTCATTCAAATACAATCAGCCAAACCTTTCCATCTTTATAATCCTCAAGCATAGGTAGAAAATATGAGCCAGACTTAGTCAATCGGTCCAATATGGACTAGATTTTGTCACTTGCCCACTACTAGTCCTAGGCAACTTAGTCACAAAATCCATAGCTATTCCTTCCCATTTCCATACGGGAATCTCAGGTTGCTGGAGGCAAGCCAGATGGCCTTTGATGCTCAGTCTTAACCTTATCAACAAGTCAAACACTTACTAACATACTCAGCTATATCCTTTTTCATTCCAGGCCACCAATACCTATCTCTCATTATAATCTTCTTATCAGCTCCTGGGTGTACAGAGAGATTTTTAATTCGATTATAGGCGTCACATCTATCAGGGTTCTCACCTCACCCTTCAAAGGTACCCATATTCGATCCAGGTAGTATAAAGTTCCATCACTTCTCTGTTCTATCATCTCATCTAAAACCTTTTAGCAATCCTGCAAAACTCATCCACAGCCTCCTTCTGAGCCGCCAGTATCCTATCCTTGATACTCGACTGAAGGATCATATTCATAGCTCTAAACTTTCTTAGGCTATCTCTTTACTTCATAATTTGGGCTAATCAACCACACAATTCGCCTTAACCAGGGATGGTAGCAAAATTTAATAGTCATAAAAACAAACAACTATATCCAGCGACGCTGTCGCATATTCAACTCTTTTGAACTAAGATATGCTGGTAGATCTTATGGTCCGTCATAAATGACACACTTTGGTCCATCCCATTTAGATTAATGTCTCCAGATCTTAGTTCAAACACTACAGCACTCCAATCTAAAATTTGGGTATTTAATTTTCTCATGATTTTCAATGCCTAGTGCATATGCTATCACCTTACCTATTTTGCATTAACATACAGCCTAGTTATCCCGGGACGATCCTCAATATACACAAAGTCTTTCTGGTCTTAAGGAGGCTAGAACAGGCGCGATTAACACACGTATCCTTCAAGGTCTGAAATGTCATTTCTTGTTCCTCACCCCCAATCGAAAGTCTTACTCTTCTGAGTCAAGATAGTAAGAGACTTAGCTATCTTAGAAAAGTTTTCAATGAACCTACGGTATTTACCAGCCCAATCCTAGAGAATAAACGTCCGTAGTCGGAGTTCTAGGGGTTTTCCAAATTTAACAGCTTCAATCTTACTAGGGTCAAATGAATTCCATTTACCTTATCACATGCCAAGAAACTGCACGGATTCTCTTACGCCAGGAATTTACACTTAGAAAAACTTAGCAACAGTTTATCCTTTTTGAGCAGTTCCAAGCCCAACCTAAGATGTTCTACATGCTTCCTGTGAGTCTCTAGAGTAGGTTAAGATATCGTCTATAAACACTATCACAAACTTATCAAGATACGGCCTACAAACCCTATTCATCAAATCCATAAATATTATTGGTGCATTAGTCAGACTAAAGGGAATTACAGTGAACTCGAAATGTCCATAACGAGTTCTAAAAGCAGTCTTTGGTATGTCATCCTCATGCACTCTCAGTTGTTAGTATCCAGACCTAAGATCTATCTTTGCGAAAAACTACGACCATTGCAGTTGATCAAATAGATCATCAATTCTAGGAAGTGAATAACGATTCTTAATAGTCAACTTGTTCAATTCTCTATAATCAATGCACATCCTAAAATAATTATCCTTTTTCTTAACAAACAATACCGGCGCTCCCCAAGGCGACGAACTTGGTCGAATGAAATCTTTGTCTTGGAGTTCCTTGAGTTGTCCAGACAACTCCTCCATTTTAGAAGGTGCCAAACGATAGGGAGACTTTGCTACCGGCGTTGCTCCAGGGATTAACTCAATCCGAAACTTAATTTCAAGAACAGGCGGTAATCCAGATAGATCATCCGGGAATACCTCTAGAAAATCTCTAACCACATCAATCTCTTCTTGTTTCTTATCACTAACCTTAGCACTCATCAACAATATCGCTTTCTCTTCTGGTCTCTCTCCTACTACTCTAAGCACCTTGCCATCTGGTAGTGGTATCCTCACTACCTTCTCATGGCAAATTATTTCAGGCTTCTAATTAGATAACCAGTCCATACCTATAATCATATCAAAACTTCCATGCCCAAAAGGTATCAAATCGATGTCAAAGACATGACCCTTGATTTCTAGTTTACAACCCTTAATAACCTTTCAATCTCTACTAGCTGCCCGCTCTATCTTAATCTCATATGTGAAGCCTAAGTCGATGGCTTAAGCCTAACAGAGGTATAATAGTTGTAGAAACAAAAAACTATAGTGACACCAGTGTTCAAAATAGGTAGTGGCATAAATGGACGTTCAAAGTAACATACCGTCACAATGTTCGGATCATGGCGAGCTCTTTGCTCCCAACATGAATGCCCTACCCTAAGCCTAGTTCCCTTGGTTCTCTCGACCCTGCACCGTTATTAGCTCTTCAACTTGATTTGGATATTTCCTTCTGGTTCGTGTGCTCATTCAATCTAGGATAAGCTGACCTGACATGGTCCGTCTACCACAACTCAACATGCTTAATAGTGGGTTTCTAGCATTGACATGATTCACATTCCTCAGACACCTCTCCAATCTTGTGCCAAATGACTCTGGGTGGTTTACGTTGATGCATGTGTGACAGGCCTCGGGTGCAGGGTAGGAGGTGCAGGTGGTACATTTGGACCAAGTTACTCTTATTCTCTCTTCCTCTACAGGGTTTTTAGCATAGTAGCAAAAACATTCCCAGTCCTAGTCCTCTTATTGTCATCCCTACTATTCTTATACTTGCTAATTTCCCCCTATATTTCCTCTTTTCTCAACTTTCTTAATTGATCCATTTGTCACAGCCTCATCGGTCAGTGCACCGGAAATCTGCACTGCCTTATGCGTGTCTTTGGCTCCGTTGTGCCACCTCCCATGGATTTGTGGAGAAGGCCATTACACATACCTCTCAATCATACCTACTCTGAGGAGTTACCAATGAGGAACTATCCTAGTCAAACTAATGAACCTTCAGTATACGCAGCATGGCCAGCCCCGACCAATGGCGGGATTCCACAACTCAGATTCAACTTTTGCAATCTCAGACTAGGACTTACTCATGTATCATCATAACCTTTAAAGTCCATGCCATGACATCTCAATAGCACACGCTCGGCTTAGCATGCAGATCTCAGAGTTCCACCCGGTAAAGCCTTACCACAAATGAGCCTGTAGTCTAGTTCAATTTTGGTCATTACTCAACCACTCATTCTCTGTACGTTCTTCATTTTCTCAAGCCAGGGCGAGTAAGAAAGAAACTACAGCACCTCCCCTTTCCATCATATTCTTAGGGTTAAAAGCTAAAACTCCTTATATGACACCTATAACCCGGTTGCACATTTACTTAAACATTCCCATGTTCTCATGAACGTTCTCATTAACCACATTACCATTCTGATTTCCAACATTTCCTTGGTTACTAACCTGAGCTAGCATGGCGGGTAAGAGGTTCTGCAATTGTTAGGAAATGATTGTCGAGAAGTCGGGTGCTCCCCCATTGGCTCCCTTTACATTCCCATTGACTCCTTCTACACCCCTATTAGCTCTCAAACCCTAGTTATTTCCTTGACCATTCAAATCATCAACACGCTCATCATTACCTTCCATAGGTCTTCTACCCCTTCCACCTCTACCATCCACATTCACCCGTCCCCCCCTCCTAGAGTGATTCGGTAGTCGGTCCGGCCAGCACTTCGGAGTCCTCATCTTCATGGCGTAGCATTATCTATACGAGGGAGAACCTGGGCTCGTTAGGTAAGTGGGAAGACTCGCCCATATTATATAGAATTCTTACTTTATATAACAATAGATATACACGTAACTCCCCCTACGGTTTACATTTTTGTTGTTCAACATCGATTGTTGTGAACAACGATTAAGTCAAGTATGCGTTGTGTTGTGATATGCTTATAACTACGTTGCCCACCGTATTATATTCGATACTTTCCCATTCTTATCCTATATTGAGGCCACCCTTTTCAATGACTGGTCATAAAACTAAGGCCATAAACGCGAACACCAAAGGCACACAGAGCAGAACACGCGATATAGATCCCTATACGTACCTAGGATGACGGATCTTAGCTTTAGTCTAGGCAAAACCACTAGAACTTCTCTATAACCTTGGCTCTTATTACAATCGTCACGTCTTAAACTGGTACAAAATGGAAATATAAACTGACAAAAGTCAAGTAGTTCATAATGGAATATAATGGAAAATATTTTAGAACACCAAAAGAGGAAGGTGACATTCTACCCCTTAACAGAATTTTATCCCTGAAATTCAACCACTATAATCACTAAACAAAAGCGGATACTTCACTTTTCATCTGATCTTTCACGTTCCCACGGTGAAATCAGGACACATTTTAAATTCCACGAAAACCTTGACGATGGGCCAATCCTACTATGCTTTAACTTTAAACTCTCTTTCCAAAATTTTCCACGGCCTTCCACAAAAATTTATTAGAATCAACTCGGATTCATCCAAAAGGCACTTGCAGTGTTAGGATTCAGCCAAACACTTCTTAAAGGTTCGACACGTGGAACGTGTCATGAACACCGTTCAACTCCTCAGGCAAATCTAACTGATAGGCCACATGGCCTACTTTCTCAACAATCTCAAATGGTCCAACAAACCTAGGTGCTAACTTCCCTTTCTTCCCAAAGCGTACCACACCTTTCCAAGGCGACACTTTGAGTAAGACATAGTCACCTACACTAAACTCTAGAGGCTTCCTCCTCTTATCAGCATAACTTTTCTGACGATCACTGCCGCTAGCCTTAATCTATCCTTTTATTTGTAGATCTTCTCAGTATAGTCTCTTGCACTAACTCAGGTCCTATCAACTGACCTTCTCCCACCTCAGCCCATATAATTGGCGAACGACACTTCTACCCTACAAAGCCTCAAACAGAGCACATCTCACACTAGAATGATAACTATTGTTATACGAAAACTCAACCAACGGAAGATGAACATCCCAACTTCCTCTGAAGTTTAGGACGTATGCTTTAAGCATGTCTTCCAAAGTCCGAATATTACGCTCACTGTCACACCCTGACAATGGCGGAAACTCGGGAATGCATCATAATGATCAATCATAACACAAGATACAAAATAGAGAAAACTAAATTGTATAAACTCCAAGTGCTATGAAGACCATCAACCTTGAACAAACTCGAGTGATGTCCCAAATCGCAACTAAAAATCACTCAATCTATTACAAGTATTCCAATGGCCCTCACAAGGGACATAATCCAAACTTAATCAAAAATCAAAAACTATAATCAAAACAACAAACATGGCAAGACTTTTTAAACAAAATTCCACTCGAGATACTTCTAAGTTGTATCAATCACCCAAATTTACTTTTTTTAACTTCACTTGAAAATGATACTGGGAAAACGTCAACAATATTGTTGGTGAGCTCGTAGGTTGCCTTAACCCAAAGTTGTGCCAATATTTCAACAGTGGACAATTAGTGCTATGGGACCAGTGAATATATGCAAACAACCTTAGCATCACCGCTAATCAATAACCATATGTCACTTACGCACCTAAAGGGCCTACCAGCTGGAGCACTAAAATTAGGGCAGGACCACACACAAACCTGGGTAGGCGTACCCATCCGCTCTAATAATCACACAAATACTGGGTAGGCGTACCCATCCGCTCCAAACAATCATACAACACATAATATTCACATAGCAGTCATAAGCACATATCTTGTCCCAAAAACAAAACACATTTTTTTTTTTTTCGCACAGATCTCATTCAAAACATTTCAAAACACATTTGAGTATCATTTTCCCCCAACAGAAAAACCAGTAAAAAGTGGGGCTACGAGAACTCACCTCAAGCAAGTCTTTAGCAACCAAATCTCAATCACACAAGCAAATGCAACGACGCCCGCACACGACCTAGTCCAGTTAATGTCCCAATTTAATCATCCAATTCCAAAACAATCTTCACGTTTGATGCATAGAGTTTAGACGCGTTGTACAATTACCCAAAACAATTTAGTGGTGTGATGGTTGACGACTTAACTCCACAATCATATCAATCTCATTCCTCGATAATACATACTTATACTATTTAGCGTAAATAGATAAGTAATATAATAAATATTTATAATTATTAATTATAAATATATATCGACAAGTCCATTCGGTACACCTTAGTCACTTCAAAATAATCATTATACGGTTTGAAATGAAACCGTTACTCTAATAAACAATTTAGAGAAGTTCGAGAAAAAAAATATATTTTTTTCGTTTCCTTTTAGTGAATTTATTAATAAATAAAACAAATAATTAAATATATTTATTATTTAAAATAAAAATCTGTGTTTTTAAGAATTTTATAAGTATAAACTTTTTTACGAAATTTCGACATGATCGTACGTTGATACACGTTTTCAAGGTTTCAAACCTTATTTTCCAATATTTTTCACATATTGACCATCTTTCGACAAATTCCAAAATCTCAATCGTTAACGCTTACCAACATGTTTTTCCCAAAATATTGTTCAATATCACTTCGTAAATACATTTCTACTTTAAAAGTCTTCAAATATTCTCATAAACTACTTTCATAGTCGGTTATTGGGCTTGAAGGCCCAACAAGGGTCCTTTTATGACATTTTAAGTCCAAAATATATTAAGTCAAAACAATGTCCATTTACATATATAAGTATATACTTATATGTAGAAATAATCCGGACCACAATAAGCCCTCCCATTACAGTCGCACGCTTCAAATAGATTAATGGGTTCGTGCGTCCATACACTCCAACATCGTATATTAAGCTTTAAAATAAGCTATTAAGCTACGTATCGCTTTTGGTTACTACCATAAGCCTCAAAAATAGTCCACAACATACGCCATAACACAAAAATAATCAAAATCACTTTCCTAGTGATTTTGGGAATCTACACGTGGCATATAAGCCTAAATAAGCCAAGAAATAGCTTAAAATAAGCCCGAATAAGCCATACAAGCTACTATCAAAAATAAGCATTCTAGCATCATATATTATTCAACCATCACGACCACAACATCAAAACTACAAAAACCCTCTTTTTCCTTTTTATTTCACACGAACCAAACACCCCTTTTTCTTTCGTTTCGCTTCCAAAAATTAATTTTCACAACGATCAACTTGTACAACTAACATCTATGCATCAAAATAAACCCAAAAGGACAAACGAAATTTAAATTTGAAAACTTACAAGAAAATCTTCAAATTTGTAGATTTCGACACGAACCGGACAACCCAAACGTTGTTTAAATGAATAACCAAACACTAGAATCAACCCCAAATATTTATGTCTTCATGTTTTCTTGATCAAACTTCAAAAATTTATGTGTTTGTGTTGTTGTAGGTGCGGACGAACACACACACACACACACTCTTAGGTGTGTGTTTTTTTTTGAAAATGAAATGATAAGGATTTTTGGGAAAAATGGCATCTTATGTGTACAACTTTAGATAAAGGAGCTAAAATTAAGCCTCCTTGTCTCTCTTTTCTTGCTATGACCGGCCATGGGATCCAAGGGAGTCCCGGGCCTTTCTTTTCGTGTCGCGATCACTTAAATACTCGTAAAACTCAACCGTAAAATTTACCCTAAAGTTAAATAGCATTTTTATTCACTTTAAAAATACTTTTCCATTAACCTAGGGTATTTACACGACATATTTTCACTTTACACCCTTCAAAACTCATTTGGATATTAACAGACGTGTCAGACTTGTTTTTTGGCATTTCTCAAAATTCACGGGTCAAACCACCCAGATTACACATAACACAATAATACCTTCCAAAAAAGATTATTAATCACAATAAACCTCAAATCATCACATATCTCATAAAAATCACCACCATCAACACGGTACAAAATCTGAATAAACTGATAAAAGTCAAATAGTCAAAGGACTATTAATGAAATATTCAAAACACAAAAAAGGCAAAGGTTACAAATTTGCTACAGCAGTTTCTTCAATTCTCGGCATTGTTGATATGTACCTTGCCAACAAGATGAATGAAGCCGTAAAGACAGTTGTACAACTACAGTTAGACAAATTTAGAAGCGAAGCTCAAGCTGCAATGAAGATTTCATCAATAAAATTGATGAAAATATGAAGAAAATCATCAAGGAGCTAGTTAAGGTACAAGTTAAAGAACAAGTCTCAAAGATTTTGCCAAAAATTAAGAAGTTCATAAATGACCAACTTGAAGCTGAAGTTCTGATTCGTTCATCTAATGAAGCTAAGACATCCTATGCCGTAGCAGAAAACCTATCTAAACTCGAGTTGAAGAAGATTCTCATTGATAAAATGGAGAATAACAAATCAATTGACAGATCACTTTAGCAAAAGACTATCTACAAAGGATTGGTTGATGCTTATGAAACTGACAAAGACATCCTTGAAACATATGGAGATACTGTCACGTTTAAAAGGCGTCGAGATGATGAGGATGAAGACGAAGAACCCTCCGTTGGATCAAACCGGGGGTCCAAGAGAAGAAGAGCTGGAAAAGAACCTGAATCAACTAGTGTACCAAAGGAGAAGACTTCCAAGTCATCTGGCAAGTCTAAAGAAGGATCCAAATCTCATCAAAAGTCTACTGGCAAGTCTGCTCAAGCAGAGGAACCAATACACGCTAACGAAGACTTGGAAGAACTCGCACATCAGGAGTTCGATATAGGATTTACTGAAGATCAACCTGTTGATAAAACCACTCAGCATCCTGATTGGTTTCAGAAACCAACAAAACCTCCAACTCCCGGCCATTATTGTAACAAGACTTTGCCCGCTAAACATGGACCAATTCAACCTTGGATAAGCACTTTAGCTAGGAATAAAGATCCTCGTGAGTCATTTAATGAACTGATGGACACTCCTCTAGACTTCTCTATAACATCCCCATTTTTGACATATAGCAGCGGAAGCTAATATGGGGTATTATTTCATAGTACAACAATCATAATCATAGAAAATGACTCAAAAGAGAAGTTTTTAAAAGATAAGTTATCATTCATTATTTCATCAGAGCTTTTATAAACAGAGGTCCCAAAATCAACATGAAAACATAAAGTTTGAATGATAACAGTTTAGCCATCTTCAAGTCTGTGCCACTCTGTGCCATAAGATGCTTAGTTACCTAAGATAAACATGCTAAAAAGGTCAACACAAAGGTTGAGTGAAATTCATAGGTTTATAGTAAACA
>BQNB010157962.1:0-15089 GCA_026074375.1 Tanacetum coccineum
TTTTTCTGCTGGTATTGGTGGACTGCTCTTTGGCTATGATACAGGTGATATATACTTACTACCTTTATATGTGTTTATTTCCGTTAAGCTGAGACTTGAACTCTTCACCTTTTATCCACAAAATCTCGTCATTGGACTTATAGGTTTTTCGAAGCCAAATCCATCTCATAATAAGTGTTGATTGATCATATAAAAATACAGTTTCTTCTTTTGTATAGCGCCTTCATCTGTTAGAATTTGTTGGATTAATTTGAATACTGTATTGGACACGGTGGCGGAGATAGTGAGTGGGCCTAGGGGCAAGTCACCTCTAGCGAAAAGAATTACTGTAGTGTAAAATTTTTAAAATATCCGGGTTTTTTTTGTAATTTGCCCTTTTAAAAACAAAGGCTTATGATATATGTACCCCGGGTTTTTTGCGGTTTTTTTTTTGTATTTTTTTTTTTTGTATATGTTATAAAACTGTGACACGGAAAAAACGGAACGAAAAATATAAAGTTTAACAGGTCAAAAGTATGAAACTGTCAAAAATTACGGAACAAAAACTGATAAAAAACTGCGTTGCACTGTAAAAAAGGGGTACAAAAAGAATCTTTTGTACCTTTTAGCACTATGCAGTAGGCCCGGAAAGACCAATAGGGGTAAACAAAAACAAATTTGGAGTGTACTTTTTAAAAGTTATTGAAATGTGTCCTGTCGAGTAAAAATTTATAACTCTGCCCCTGATTGGACAATTAATATAAGACAAAAAATTCATTTTTTTTTTTCATGTTTGAATTTGTTGTGCAGGAGTTATATCGGGAGCGTTACTTTACATCAGGGATGAGTTTGAGGCTGTGGATAAGAAGACTGTTTTACAGGTTGGTTTGCAACTTTTGTTTGGCCTATGACTGCATTCACGTAATCCAATACAATTTAATGGTCAAATTAATATGGAGATAATTCTAAAAAATGCATTTATTATAATTTTGATTTCATAAAAGTAAAAAAAACAATTTTTATCTTTTGATAACTATTTGATATTTGCATATTGGTAATATAGTAAATTTAAACAATTTTAAATCTTATACTAGGTGGTATTAGACAATTAATTTGAGTCCAAGGAAATAAAAAAATAAAATATTAAACAATAAAATTGAGACAAAGCTGCTGTTAGTTTTTAGCAACTTCATGATAAGAATTGAATTCAAACATAATACTAAAAGATGGTACTCTGTGTTATTGTGATTTCCATAATTGTTTCGCATTAAATTAATATTTCATGTTAATTTTAATGATTTAACAATGACATCTAACGATACTCCAACCTATACTATTTACTTTTTGACAAGTGTAATACACATTTTTTTTCATCAATCAATTATTTAAAAGGATAATTCCATTTCTGGCTCAAAATGCAAACTTAAAATGCAACCATAAGGCCAGGAATTTTTTTTCTCAAAAGTAGCCCGGTTGCCCCAAAAGTACAACAGTTGCCCCCCAAAAGTACACCAAGTTGCCCTAAAAATGTATACTTTTTTGCCACGTGTCAAATTCTGCACGCGAGTTGCCCAGTAGCCAAGTTGCTCGGGGTCAGTTTTGAAAAAAGATGTTCCTGAGCTTAGAGTTGCATTTTTAGTTTAAATTTTGGGCCAGAAATGGAATTATCCTTTATTTAAATTAACCAATCACATATTTAGGTCTAATTTTAAGCGTGATATCAAAATTATTTTTCTATCGTATAATATGTTACGAATATATGCATTTAATGGCAGGTCCTCAAAGTCTTTGTTTTGTTATTTTAAGAAAATATATAATTTTTAAATACGAGATAATGTAAAATATTATTAAACGAAAAAGACATATCCGGTTTTATGTTGTTTTCTGTTGAACCTACAACAATTTTATGGGTATTCTCTTTTACTCAAGTTTTATTTAATTGTTTGAATTATAAGAAAAACAAACATTGGACGACTCTAAGCCTCTTATTGTTTGGTAAAATATTATAGCAATGTCGTATTCAAATTATATTATGTTACTTGATATGTGTGGAATTTTTTTTAGTAGAGTCCAATTTTGACACTTCAAGTGAACAAAAAGGTCATAAGCAAAGCTCTAAAGAAATACTCATGCTATAAATGGATGAAAAAACAACATATACAAACGACCTTTCTTATTATAGATGTGGTTATATTTGTATAAAAAGTTTATAAACAAGGAGTCGTATATTACGTCAAATGACAAAACTATCCTTTTTCAGTACTCGAATGATAACGATGCGTGGAAAAAATAAAGCAAAAAATACAAGACCATATATATATATATATATATATATATATATATATAAAGTGGGTTCTAGTCGGTTCGTTCTCACTCCATAGGTCATAGTCTTCACTTTGGAACTTTATGTATTGAAACATGACACTCAAAAATGGACCACATTACGTCTCTTGTCTTCTTCTTTTTTATTGAGAAAATGTGACATGTAAATATAAAAACATTATTAAGTCAAAGAAATAACAATATGTGACAATTTTTACTTGTAACATGATTTATTTGACTGCACAAGATATGATTCTAAAATATGGTCAAATGAAACTTGTCACACATAAGTTAAGTGATTATGGACCCATCTATAGAAAAATGGATCATCGCATCTTGTAAGTTGTTGTGACAAGTTTATGATGAATTCAACAGGAAGCCATAGTGAGCATGGCAGTTGCTGGAGCAATCATCGGGGCTGCGATAGGTGGGTGGTTAAATGATCGTTACGGGCGCAGATTTGCACTCCTAGTTGCGGATTTCCTATTCTTCGTTGGAGCCATCCTCATGGCAGCTGCACCCAGCCCTAGTGTCCTTATCTTGGGTCGTGTTTTTGTTGGGTTCGGGGTTGGCATGGCATCAATGACCGCTCCATTGTACATATCGGAGGCTTCTCCTGCAAAAATCCGAGGTGCTTTGGTCAGCACCAACGGCTTCTTGATCACCGGAGGCCAGTTTTTATCTTACCTTATCAATTTAGCCTTCACAAAGGTTAGGCAAAACAAAGTTCAACATTAACATAGTAATTTCCAAATGCATATGTTAGTGCTACAATTGATCAAGTTCACTAGTTTTAAAGTAAAGAAGACAAAGTACACCAAGTAATTAAATATAGTGGTTGTTACAAGTTTCTTTCATTTATCCATCCTAAAATATATGATTGCTTTAAGAAATCTCTTTTGTTTTTAATGATTAGGCAAGCATGTGAAAGATGACTATTATGCCTCACTCCACTATTTATCTTTCCCTTTGTTGTGGAAAGTAACAATATACTATGGCCACATTTGCAATATGCCCCACACAATCAAACCAACAAAATAAACAACCATATATGTGCACATTTATAATGTATCTATTTCCTATACCTTCCACCTAGTAAAGCCACTTTTGTATATATACAAGGCCTAACTTTACACGTGATACCATTCAACTCATAAACAAGCTTATAGTTACATGTCTTGTTTTTGCAAAGTATTTAATTTGTAGTTTTGTACATGTCCACAAAATGCATGTGAATCCTCTAAGGAGGATATGGTAGAATCATATTACATTACCATTGCTAAAATAAAATACGGATTAGACTAGTTGAACATTGTAAACCCCGTGATACGTTTATTGATATGATATATATAGACGCAAATATATAATGAAACCCTAATGTACCCAACATGTCTTGGGCCATATCTATCCCCTAATATTGTTGACTGTTGTTTGTTAATCAGTTACCGGGCACATGGCGTTGGATGCTTGGAGTGGCGGGGCTCCCCGCGCTCTTGCAATTCTTTCTCATGCTCTTCCTTCCGGAGTCACCTCGTTGGTTATACCGCAAGGGGAGGGAGGAAGAGGCGATAGCTATACTAAGAAAGATATATCCAGCCGAAGATGTTCAAGTAGAAATAGAAGCTTTAAAAGAATCAGTTGAAAAAGAGATTGAGGAAACCGGATCATCAAATAAGATCAAGATGATTGAGTTAATGAAAACTAAAACCGTAAGAAGAGGTCTTATAGCTGGTGTCGGGCTACAAGTTTTCCAACAGTTTGTAGGCATTAACACCGTAATGTACTATAGTCCAACCATTGTTCAACTTGCCGGCATTGCTTCAAATCGAACTGCACTCCTATTATCACTTGTGATCGCGGGACTAAATGCATTGGGCTCGGTTGTTAGCATTTACTTCATTGATCGAATCTGGGAGAAAGAAGCTTTTGGTCATTAGTTTGATTGGTGTCATACTCTCCTTGGGGTTACTTTCGGGCACGTTCCATGAGACCTCAACACATTCACCAGCCGTTAGTGTGGCAGAAACGTCTCATTTTAGTAACTCAACCTGCCCGGCTTTTGGGTCCTCTGGATCTTCGGCTAGATGGGATTGTATGAAATGCTTAAAAGGCAAATCTTGTGGATTTTGTGCTTCATCCGTTAATAAGGTAACAAGATATATTTGGACTTTTGAAGTCAATAAATAGCTAGTTTTTAATTCACAATGCCAAAGTATTTATAAACTTATTAATCTGACCTTACGTACCTTCTTGTTATTGTCACAGCTGCTACCTGGTGCCTGTTTGATCGATAATGACTACGCTCAAGACACATGTGATGACGAGGGACGATTATGGTACACTCGTGGCTGTCCAAGCAATCTTGGGTGGCTTGCTCTTGTCGGTCTAGCCCTCTACATCATCTTTTTCTCCCCAGGCATGGGCACTGTCCCATGGATCGTGAACTCAGAAATATATCCACTGAGATACCGAGGCGTGTGTGGAGGCATTGCTGCAACTGCTAACTGGATATCTAACCTTATTGTGGCTCAGTCCTTTTTATCATTAACTGAAGCCATTGGGACATCGTGGACTTTCCTTGGTTTCGGGGTGATAACTGTCGTGGCATTGCTATTTGTGCTCATTTACGTGCCCGAGACTAAAGGCTTACCAATTGAAGATGTTGAAAAGATGCTTGAAGAACGGGCTTTTCAGTTGAAATTTTGGGCGAAAAGGCCTGAAATGAAGAAGCCCGAGACTGTGAAGAAAAACGTAGATGTTTGAAGGACATATAAGCCATTGACGCGTGTAGTTGATAGTTGTGCTTGTTTGGATTCGACTTTGAAGTTAGAATATTAATTGGAATCTGTCATAGGTATCGCCTGAACAAATGAATAGTGTTTAAGGAAGTGTTAAAACGCGCACACTGTTAAGATCAAGATGTGTGCCGAACACTTCTTTTTCCTGTTTTACTCTTCGCATAAGATACCATAATTTATCGTTCTATCAATAATATGAAAATTTGTGACAACCGGTGTTGTTAGACCCTCTTTACTCATTTGGCATACTAAAGATATATCACGGCACAAGTTTGCCAAGACAATCATGAGAAATTTGACGCGACACCAACGGTTTGGATATAAAGTGACCGCGGCCTCAAGATGGCACGAGAGGGACACGAGTGACACTATATGATTGAACATAACAAAGTGGCCGAGTAGATAATAAAGCTTAGTATCAACAGATATAAAGAGTACTGAAGTTGTGGCTATATTTTGCGGTGTCGTAAGACAGGACCTTAATATTGTGACAAGTACAGAAAGCTTTGCTTCGAGTGCTTCTATCTTGTTGCTTTAAAAAAGGCAGATCACGACTGTGATCCCAAGCAGCTCACGACATGACTTATATCGGCTTAAAGGGTTCAGGGTTGCTATTGAGGGGACACAACTCTATCGATATGTCGCTATAAAGGTGTTGTTTAGGATGATTAAAGACGAGGATACCTGTAAAATTAAAGATGACACAAAAGTTTTGTTAGTGTATAAACAAAGTGGTTTTAGGTAGAAAGTAGAATATCTACATGTTCTAGACAGCTACAAGTTTATGATTCAATTCATTTTGATAAACAAAAACATTTCTTCTCATATTTTTTCAAAACATTTTGGAACTCAAATACAGATTAAAAAAACATTTTCTACGATTTATTGTACCATTTAAGATGAGTTTGAACCTTGTATTTTTCGAACCATTTGAGCCTTACGGAGGCCCATAAATCATTTTGGCCCAAACAAATTCGTTAACTTAGGACAGTCCAACATGTATTATTTTTCCAACTCTTTTTGTTTTTAGATTCTTAATTCTTTACATGTGAAAAAAATAAACATCATTTGAATTCATAGAGTTTGATTTAGCAAGTAAATTTTGAATCTTAATATACGAATGTTGCTTCAGAAATTATTACGAAAGGTACTGTTTAGTCTTTTGTTTACGTAGGGATTTTGTGGTGTTTGGATGATTATAATTTGGATATCAAACTAAATCATGTCATTTAATTGAGATTAAAATATTTTTACCCTATGCGTTTCGAATTCATAAAATACTTAATCGAATAAGACAAATCGTTACTTAAGGCTAGGTGTTTTTCGTTTTTTTTAATTAAGGCCAAACGGTAAAGGACTGATCCGTTGAATTTTATTTTTTGTGCACCATGATTCCCAAAGACTCAGTTGCTACCAAGACCGATTTCTTGTCGAAGACCCATTGATGGACTCGGTGTAATAAGGATGTGTATGATTCGAAGACTGTTTTGTTTGCTTATTACTCCGGATCTTAGGTTTAGAAAATGAGTCTATGAGACTAGGATGTCGAAATTAGCTACCAAGCGAAAAACATGTTAGAAAATGGGTTAGGATGTGTGATGATAATTTTAGGTATTTTGTTTGAATCGTGTTAAGTCAATTTTCATATAAAGCATTTCGACTCTATTGATGTCTAGGTATCACAAAATCCTTATCCATAAAATTCAACAAGAAACACTTTGTTTCTAGGCACAAGAGAACAAAGTAAGAAAAAGAGGAATTGTGTGAATATTCGTATGTATGAATGAGAAAATGAATATTTTAATAAGATTTTAAATGACAGTTACACATGTAGTTAATGTCGGTCAAAAACATTGGGTGTTGCTCCTTGACTCTGCAATCGGGCGCAACCCCTTGACCCTTGCGTTTTTCGTTATGGAAACATATTAGCTAAAACAAGTGTCCACTTTCGACTTTCTTAACTCGCATCCGAGCACGATATGAAATTTCATCGATTTCTAATAAATTTTAATTATCTAAAATAGTTGATGACACAAAAATCACCAACAAAACGGTTATATTTACTTATTTACCGATCATTGCACTAGTTGTTATTAAAGGTTTTACACACCAACTATCACAATTCACAAGGATATAATTATAACCACCAGTAGTTGGTTTAAAGTTGAAGGACTGAAAATGGTGTTTATGATAGTTTCGGGGAGTAAATGAGCAAGGAGAATTGTGGTGATTCACGAAGACCGCGACACGTGCATCGATAAATAAGTCCAAGTGCCTGACTTTTCACTCTTTCTCACACATGGACACGTGCCCCTGCCTTTTACTTTTTTCTTTTTTTATTTCTACTAGTTATAAACCCCGTGCACGGTTTTATTAATTATTATTGACTAAAAATACAAATAACTTAACATGTAAACGACTAACGTACATAACCAACAGAAGAACTAAAAATGAATGATCTAAATGATAACTTAACTTGAGTAACAAAAATCAAAACTCCTAATACGCTAACTCTTAAACTCATTTAAATTGAAGCCTTTACTTTAATGATGCAACCAAGGAATATACTTACTAAACAAATAGTAACCCTTATGGTTTTATTTTAAACATATGACATAAGCCTTATGGTTTAAGTGTAGTCTAACGTATCTAAAAAAGTAAGAACCATGCAATGTCAATAACTCTTGCCCCATTTAATTTGCTACCAACAAAGAGGGTAAATACATAAATAGGTCAGATATCATATTTTAAAAAGCTTATAAGTTATAACTATAAAAAATCTTTGATCCCATCATTTAGAGTACACATGGTACAATCACAACTCAATCATATGCATATTGTTCGGCTATCAATCCTTGATTTAATTCTTTCAAGTGACCCATAAATCTCCTAACTGAAAAATAGAAGTGCAAGTCTCATTAAATTGGAACAATTTTAAAATAAAATTGAAACAAAGTCTGTAAGCGTTTATAATCCAAACTGATAACACATTGCAATTCAGCAATCCTATAATCTCAATTTAATTACAACATTTACATTGGTTGCAAGTCCATAACCCTTATTTGGTTGATTCTTAACAACTTGAAAATACAGAAGTGGCAACACAACGTATGATAGGCAACTCAATCATATTGTTCGGCTATCAATCCTTGATTTAGTACCATCTTAGAGAAGAAACATAACCCTTATTTGGATTTAGTTTCTTCTCTAAGATGGTACACATGATCAACTTGAAGATCTGAGACGAGTCCATAACCCTATTTGGATTTAGTTTCTTCTCTAAAAGTGGCAACACAACGTACTGCTCGAAATCCAAGCTGCTACATGGTACTTATTAGAGAAGAAACTAAAACACATGAACGAAAATAATCAGAGTCTATACGGCAAGAAACTCTGCCAAATCACTAACAATAAAATAATCAACATGACCAAACGAAGTATGCTTTTTATTATTGTAAGAAAATAAAAGCTTTCTAAGCTTATATGACCGAGTAGTAATAGTAATCGCTTGTAAGTCCTCTATTAGACATGTAAATAATCTTCCACAGATAATTAAAAGATTAAACAATAAAATACTAATTTAAAACCATAGTAACTACACAATCTAAATAACCGAGATACGATTCCGTTAATCAATTCCCTACTCAACTTCCCATCTATATGTATCCTAACATTTTTATAACAATAAATTTAGCATGCACTAAACTTTATAAAGACATGGCATCAATTACACAAATTTAGGTGCTGGTATTTGCAACGAAGAAATAAAACTCACATGTTCATCTGATAGTTTTTTTCCTAGACTGAACCAATGCTACAAATTATTACTTACAGATTTTAATTGATTCACAAAAATTAAACTATAAAACATCACATAACAATCATAAACATGGAAGGCTTTGGTCCTAAATTTGACATAAATCTAAAAATTTCATTTTTATATAAGTAATATAGAAAAAATCTATCATCAGTTCTGAAAGTACAAAGCAAACAATTGAAGAACTAAAATCCTAAATTAAACAAACCCCAAATCAAAACAGCTGAGGCAACAATTGAAAAATTAAAATACCTGTTTAATTACTTTCGCAATCCCTTTATAAATTGGGGTAACTTTTGCTACAACTTTCAATGTACAACGCTATATCACTGATCTCTCAATAGTTGCAGGAATAAACTTAAATTCCCTAGCTAAAATGTTTAAGTATAACGTTCCATCTTGTGATATCATGATAAGATACAACGGATAATATTTTGCGTACCTCAGTTCCTTCTTGTATGCACCCATCAAGCTGATTTGTCTTTAAGTAACATGGCATCAAATCAAAGAGCACGCCAAGAGAAGAGCTCCCGCTTTAGATGCCGTTATACCTTTCAGATTGTTTTTTCCTGTTTGACAGGTAGAGATAGATAGATGAAACAGTTAGCATGGAAAATCAAGAAATGAAATTAAATATGTATACCAAGAACACAATGAAAAAAAAGATCACAAGCACCTACCCTTAAATACTTCTTCTCTGATGCCTCGCTATATATTCCCTGATTGTGAAGCTCGTTCCCCTGCCAAAATTGAGATGAAGGCTCATGTTCAGTATGGTAAGTAGTATGTAACCTTCAACTCAATGCACTTCATATTTGATTTATTAAGTTCATGCGAAATTAAGAAACACGCCCTATGTAGATCCAAAATAAATTAATAATGATAAAAGATCAATTAAGTTTCAAATAGAAGTTTTGTTTTTTTAACATTCTCAAACAAAAACGATGGTTTGTTTGCCGAGATAAGGCAAGTCCAAGTGTTGAAAAATCATTCATTCTAATAATACAACAGCAACTTACATGTGTTTTCAAGTTAAGTAATTGGTTGATTATTTGTGTTTGCTCAAGAGCTTCATTTTTCGCTTTTGCTTCTCATTTCAATTGCTCCTAGCACTTACCAAGCTACAGAAAAAAAGAAATTCAAAACCACCATTAAACAAACTTAGCAGAAAAACAGTAAAAATCTATAGTTGTATATACTGAGGCAACCAAAGTATTACCTCATTTTTAGTTTTTTTGAGATCATTTTTTCGACTTTATAAAGCTGTATTCAGCCCATTAACTTTTCCCTTAGTCTGTTCGTGTATGCTACCACTCTAACAGATCAAAATGGTTCAATTAGAGAATGAGCTAAAAAACGGGTCAAATAGGTGGATTTCTACTTAAAATTTCATTATCGTATTAAGATACCTTACACAATTATAAATGTGCTGTAAGTGTATTAATAAGATCATGTACCTCGGACGATACATCCTCTTCTATGACTTTTAAAAAAAAAAATTGCGCTCTTTACTGCGCGCACAATTATAATGTTGAATCAAGCTTGGAAAGCACGTATTAAGGTCATTACATGACAAACCCTAACTAAAGCTTTATTAACATTATAATAATATCCCACAAATATACAATAAATTACAAACTTTATGACAAAACGTACCATTAATTTACTAACTGTTAATGGGTTTGACCCTAATGTTGAGAAACAACAGAAAATCACACTTGTTGTTTAAAAAAACTGCTTCTTTTAGGGTTTTGGGTTTATTGGTTATATAGCAATTAACACATTACACATATAAAAATATAGAGAGACTGTCATAGAAAAATGAAAAGTATTCAAAATTATAGCTTAACCAAAAATAAATATTTGAATAATTAGACCTGAGCAAGCTATGATCCTTAGAGATGAGTTACATGTTGGAATTCGAAGAATGTGGCTGTTTTTGAAAATAGATGTTATTATGTAATACACAAATCTGTTTCATTGGATTTCAGAACATTTGAAAGTTTAAAAGTACCTCACTTGATTTGATTGTCATTCACTGATTCCGTTAACTTGTTCGGATCTGTTGCTTTGAAGGAGTGTATTGGTCAGGGACTTACCTCACAAGGCTAAAGTAGAAAGAAGTCAAAATGTTCTGCATCAGAATCCACATAACCAATCACTCAATTTTAAATCCCAATGAATAGTTCGCTAACATTAGAGTTTGGGTTCAAAAGCAAACAAAATAGATATTCAAGTTTTGAATCGGATGAATTGTAATTGAAAGTTGCTAACATACAGTTTGGGTTCCAACAAAACCCCTAAATAAATAAATAAAATTGATTACTCATAATTAAAAATTTAAAACTCACTTTTGAATCGGATGAATTGTAATTGATCTTGAGAATCTACGTGGTTGTGATATTCAAGTTTGGTTCTGTAACGATTTAGGGTTAGGAACCCGGGTGACTTTGATTTAAGTTTTGGGAATGAATTTGATTTACGCTTATTAGTTCTTAAACGATATTGTGATTTCATTAATAATTTTATATATATAATTAACCCCTGTAAGTATTTGTAGGATTTAACACTCCGCTCCGTCACAAAGGTTTTTTTATCATTCAATTTTTGACAATGTTTGTTTTTAGCATAATTTTTCTACAAAAAACGATATTTAAATTTATTTTTTTTTTTTGTCTAATAAATGAAAATAATTTAGGTTTTTAAATAAAAAAATACTTCTTTTTAAATTTAAATATAGAATTAGGAGAAATTGTACCTTATTAAGAAAATAATCTCTTTTTTTGAAATACGAAAATTCTCACTTTGCGTTTTTCTTTACCAGATAAAAGATTACCGATTTATCTTCTTTAAATGACTTAACTAGGGCGGATCGGACCGGATTGAACGAACATATTTTGATCTGGTTCTCGGTTTGATTTTTTTGTCATATATGTATATGATCTGATTCGGTCTTACATATAATCGGTCATTATGTTTTTGTTGTCTAGACCGAGCCGAAACGAAACTAAACGAGAGCGGGACCCACCCAAGGACATAGATCGAGCATTTCGGATCCAAGTCCTCGTTCCCATGTTTGATCGTTTTTCAGCCTAGCCCGGTCTTGATTAGTCCGGTCCAGTTTTCGAACTGTGATGAACCCTAGACTTGATGGTAAGATCATTAACTTCTAAATAAGAGTTTTGTAAATTGTATACATCGTTAGATGTCATCGGTTTTATTTTTTAAGGTGGTCAGGACATAGGTCAAAGCGTCTTGAAAAAGTTAACATTCGATATATAAGGGCCGTGTACATTATTTACAGATGGTTGTGTGTATTACGGTTTACTTTTTTACAAAATTACTTTTTAATGGAATCATGGTAAAAGTTGAGGCAACTTGTGTAAACTCGGTGATCAAATGATTTTGATATGGTTGTGGATGATACACATGGGATTTCATGATGGGTTGGATTAACCATCATGTTATTCAATGTTTAGGTTAATATGTTAGGATAAGTATCATGTTATGTTTATGATAAAGGTCTATTGTGTTTATGTGAGTTATCACGTATCTAGTAATTTAAGGTTTTTTTGTTTTCATTTAATGAAAGAGTTAATCTATCAAGTTTGTCAAGTAATTGTTCTAGTCTTCTCTCTATAATCTTAAGGAGCTCGCACACGCTATAAAGTGATGCTATCTTCATCCGATAAACAAACTTAACCGGGTCGTATCTATGGTTTGCTTTCATTGCCAGAGGGTTTTTGTCGATTTTAACAGTTCAAAAAAAAAAAATACCCTGTTCACCATGGGACTATTCATAAACTACCTTGTTCAGTCGTGGGTCGTACTGTTGCATCTAGCCACAAAAAATCTTTATTGACTTGCGTTGCTTACATCGTTCATCAGTAAAAAAAAAATACTCGAGCTACTACTTCATGAGATTATGGTGGCCAGCGACGATCAGAATGCTGGAATATGCACTATCTAAATGCTATATTGCAACATGGGTACGGTGGGCCGTTTAAATATGAGACGTGAGTTGTGATACTTGCAAATCGAGGATAACGAGGATCATCTGAATCTTTACTTACATCCGTTTCTATATACTCCGGACCCTTAGCTGGACGTTACAATTTAGATCTGTTGAGGGCAAAGCCTACAACTTTAGGAGAAGCCTTTGCCTTAGCCCAAATCACCGAGGACCGTTTTGAAGACGAAAGGGCTACCACAGTTCATCGTTTTTTTTAACCGAGGATCGACCTCAACATTAGCGGTTTACAGGACTACAAGATATTAAGGAAACAAATCTCCATACGCCAGTACCAAAGTACGAAGTGTTATGTCATAAAAAAGTTTTTTATGTGTTGCTACCCCTGATAAGAACAACGGGCGTACAAACATGGGTTTTGTAGGTTGCTACATTTTGAAGAACAGGGTGTCAAAATGGATTAAAAACCTGTTTACAACCAAATCTTCATACTGGGATAAGAATAAAATAAAATGGGTGAATATTGCGCCATTACTTTCCAAGGGGTGGACCCACCAGGATCACCATTGCTAGCTAGTGAGAAGAGCTTCCTGTTGAAGTCCCCATTTGAGCAAAGGCATATGTTCAGGTTTTTTGTCACAGATCCCTTTGAGATGTGTGAGACGACAAAGAGCAACAACGATTAGTGAAAAGGATGCTTAAAATTCAATATGAAGAATTTGGAGGATCGTTGGAAATCAGGTTTACATGGACAACAACCTTGTGGCAACACCGGTTTCGCGGTTTGAAGGGACTGTGTGGGTAAATGTATACGCTCGGCTTTCCAACCTGGATTATCCACAAGGACTTCATGATGGTTGGATGTATAAACCATCATAGTTTCAAGTGTGTGTGTGTGTGTGTGTGTAAGTTTTTTGTTATGTTTTATGATAAAGTCCTTTTTTGTGTTTATATGAGTTATCTCATAATAGTATGTAAGGTTTTGTTTTCAATTAATGAAAATGTAATCAATCACAGTTTGTCAAGGTTAAATTGTCTAGTCTTCTTCTCTATATTTTAAGGAGCTCGCACACGCTTAAAATGTGATGGCTACTAATCTGATACAACCCTAACCCGGGGTTCGTATTCATATTTGTTCTATTCGAGTCATTTGACTAGTGAGATATTCAACTAAAAATAACACAATATCATAGTAACGGGATGGTGATCGTTGAAGAAAACCTAAAAATTTCGGTTGGGAAAACTCAGGAAAACCTAAATAAACCCAAACAAATTGCCCAAAAAAAACAATCAGCATGCCTAATTTTTTCCAGGCGTTAAAAAATTGTTTTTTTTTTTAGGCATAATATGGCCTCGAGGTAGGGTTTACTCTCGTTAAAAACCCAAATAAAAAACCAATAAACAAACAGAGGCCCTATAAATAAAACTAAACAGACTGCCCTAAAAATTCTTTTAGATAGCCTGGAGAAAATTTAGGCATCTGTTTGCGTTTATTGGTTTTTTACAGACATTATTTCGAGGCCCATATTTGCCTGAAAACCCAATTTTTTGTCTGAAAAAATTAGGGCATCTGTTTGGTTTTCTAAGTTTTCTAGGTTTTCTAGCAAAATATGGTTTTCCCTAGAACCCATAATATCATAGAACGATTGTGATTAACGTGTGTTTATCTAATGGATATTAGATAGGGTTAAAGTAATAAATTATCAACGTACTTTTTAAATTTTCCACATATTACCAAAATGACGATTCTAATATCATTATCACCATCCAAACTTGTTGGTACCTGTAAATATAAGCAACGTAATTTCCATATTTTCCACGTCATTATTTTTATCCACGTCGTATTTGACATTTGACTTCGTTGACTTTTTCCACCAAGGAACTTTTAAAAGGCTAAAACACCCCTTTTCTCCTTCTCTAACAATTCCCTTTCTTGTTTCTGCTAGTAATCGAATCACAAAAATCCCCTATTTTCTGTCTTGCTTAAACTTGAACATAAACACTTGTTTATCACTTGTTTCTGGTTCGACCCACAAAGAACAGATGTTGACATTAAGATCGTTAAAGAACTCACAGGTAGACACACGCCACACCTCTATTTCATTTAAACTCCAATTCCACAAATCTTTAAGATAATATAATCTGGACACAACAACAAAATCTTTTCACTGATAACAAAGTCAAATCCAGAATCAATGGGGTT
>BQNB010157963.1:0-15088 GCA_026074375.1 Tanacetum coccineum
AATGTTTGGTGATCTCTCCATTAACATAAACAATAACCAATTGCTAACCACGGACTATGTTTTATGAATCTTTTATAGACAGAATACAAGGTGGTTACTCGTGGGGTAATAGCAACGTGTCGAACATCTAACTATAAAGTACACTCATACCTTACTGCATTATCTTTCTACCAACTCTCCCAGTTTTTTAGACTTGATTTGATAGGTGCTTTTGTACTTATCTTCCCAAGGAAGTTACCGCCCAAACTATCAGACTTCGATATTTTTCTTAAATATCCAACTTTATAATTGTTGAGAAAATCGAAGGGAGTTGGTGAGTTATTGTCATTACTCACTAACTCCATCGTCTTCTTCAGGTTCATGGCTTCACTTAGTGAGATTCGCCTTAGAAAATGGTGAGACTTTTTTTAGTATTAAGATCATCGTCTTCTTTCAAGTTCATGGCTTCACTTACTGAGTTTCGCCTCAGGAAATAATGAGACTTTTTTTAGTATTAAGATCACTCCCTGAATGGTTTATTTATACTTATGTTATTTTGTGTTAAAATCATAGTTAGAGATTGTATTATATCAGTTACAAAGATAAAGTGTTGCCACACAATTAGATATTAGTATAACTAAAACTATGCATGTTGGGTCACAGTATGGACAACAATATCCATGAGAAAGCCAAATACCTGTGAAGATAATAATATGTTGATACAACATAATAATAAAGATCTATGGTAATGTTTGATAAGTATGGTTCTGATGTACAACCATATGAGCAGGAAGATGGGAACTAGAACATTAGCTAAGTTAAACACTTTACTATTTCAATAAAATATCAAGACTTTTACTATTTCAACAGCATTTCAAGACTATAAATGTTGTCTTCAAGTTTGATATATTATGATGTATGGATCTATTAGATTAACGCTAATCTATTCAATAATTGCTAATGAATATAAATGTAATTGAAATATAAATCTTGAATGATAAATCAAGAAATGTATACCACAAGCGAAAAGTGTTTTATTAGTAACGCCGCACCTAAGATTTGCCTAAAAGTCTATCGTCGATTTTTACTTACCCCTTAGGTCCACTGGCTCGTAATCTGATGGGAAGTTGAACGTCTCATAAGGTAGATGACTCGTTGTGATCTCTTTGATATAATTTATATTGGTGCCTCCTTTAAGCCTGTGAAATATGACTGTATGATAATATACACACCATAACAGTCGTGTCTGAGTCATAAAAGGCCTCGAGCGACATCTGTCTAATGTTGTCTCGGCTGTTCAAATTATATGTCAGCTCCCATGATTCATCAGTTGTAAGAAACTAAGAATCCAAATCTCCCATAAATTAAACCATTAGTTTGCTTACAAGCAAGTTCTAACTTGCCTTTGTACGATCTTTTCAAGGTGAGTCAATTGTATGGATAATCTCGTACATAGCAGGGGCGGATCTACGTTGAACACCCTTCGTAAATATTTAGTAGTGTAAAATTTTTTGTTTTTTTTCGAAAGTAACAACAAAATACATTAAAAACTTTTGAGTGCACACCCTCTAAAACACATGAAAATTTTGAGTGCATACCCTAATCAAATAAAGAAAAAAAGAAGAAGAAGAAGCTACTCAAGGTTGTTTTGAAAATGGCAGCGGCAGAATTCTAATGAAGAAGAAGGAGGTAATGAGGCTTTGACCTAAGTCAAATTAAGATAGTATGTGTTTAAAAGTGGCCCAATAATGATAGTCAACCTTTGTATTTATACTTTAGGGTTGAGTCCAATTATTCTGAATCACCAAGGCCCAAAATCATTTTTTTAAACACAAGTTACACAATACCACAACACACATAGTTAAATCTTTTTTTTTCTTCTTTTTATGTTAAGCTATATTATAATCTAAAAAAATGTGCTGCTATAATTTCATTTAAAGCCAAAAGTTAAGACTGAAACATAGAATTTAAAACAAGCATGATTGTCCGCGCGTTGCTACGGGACGTTATTTTTATTTTTATTTTTTCGATATTTTTTTTGGCTTAGTGTAGGGCGGTTTTTGATTGCATAAGAGCTGGACTTTCCGTGCGTTGCAGCGGGGCTTGTTTTTGTGCGATTTGATTACATATGCCACGCGTTGCAGCGGGGTATAATTTTTCGCGAATTTGTTTTGAATGAATATTGAGTGGAAATCCGTCCACGCGTTGTGGCGGGGCTGACTTGTATGCAACACATGTTTTTTATTTCGCGGACCATTTTTTTTAAATCACGGAATATTAAACTTCAACGTTTTTCTATAAAATCGTACGTATGTCAGAAGCATTGCAATATTGAGCTCGTTTTGTTCGCAATTTGAAGATCTTTCCGCGGGTATTTTTTATCTGAGTGAATCGGTGGATACGTGATATATATTTGATAAATACAATTTATTATATAAAAAAGTCGTAAATAGTTAAAAGTCAAGGGTACGTTTTGTAAATTTTCTTTTTTATTTTATTTATATTAAACTTCAACATTTTTTATAAAATCGTGCGTATGTCGGAAATATTGCAATATTGGGATCGTTTTGTTCGCAATTCGAAGATTTTTCCGCCAGTATTTTTGATCTGAATGTGTCGGTAGGTATGCGGTATATATTTAATAAATAAAGTTTATTATATAAAAAAATCGTAAATAATTAAAAGTTCAGGGTTCGTTTTGAAAAAAAAATTAATATATTTTTGGCAAAAAAAGACACTCGTTTCTAACTTGGGCCTGGGCTAATTTTGCACGGGAGAGTATAACGACGTCGAAACGACGTCATTTCTTTCCATTTATAGTATATGTATATTAGCCCAGGCCCAAGTTAGAAACGAGTGTCTTTTTTTGCCAAAAATATATTAATTTTTTTTTCAAAACGAACCCTGAACTTTTAATTATTTACGATTTTGATGATATGGTGGAACAGACTTGGTGCGCCTTGGCTTATTCGGACAATAATAAAATGATTCGGTTTAAAAAGAAGTTACAAGAGCTCAAAAAAGTTATCAGGTTGTGGGTTAACGATAAGAAAATTCAGAGTGCAGGTTCTAAGAACTCCATTGTTTCTGAGCTTCGTGATATTGATAAACGTTTGGATCAATAAAGGGCTGTGAGTCAAAGATATCACAATAGTACGTAGTCGCGTGTACACTCCTGGGATAACAAATAGAATGACAACAAAATTAGGAAACCATGTGCAACAAACACCAAACACACATAAGAAAACGGTTACTGAAGTAAACAATTACCTCGTATCTTATAATATTACCGTAAACTGGAATTTTCATAAGGTAGATCATCCATACCATGTATCTGTATTTAAAAAACTACAGACAATCATGTCATGATAGTACCGTTAACCCAACACCTTAATCACTTTACAAAGCATGTTCCGTTGGTGGGCCCGCGTTATAAATCGTACTCTCAGGCAATTGCAGCAAAATCTGCTCAGAAGCAGGTTTACAAACAAAGTACCCCCCGCAAACTCCAACTCCCTACTATAACTGTACCAATAAGACGATATTGTATGTACGTAGCAGCCCTCAAAAACTTATAAACCTTGGATCTGCGAAAGATAAAAATGTAAGTGCAAAATTTTTGGCAGAAAAAAAACCAAGAACTATACTGGTCGGGATTCCATGTGACCGGTACAAATTCTTTGATGGGTGAGTCCGAATGAGGGACGTGTTGTATGATCACACCAGACACGATGTTGTTTCTTTGCTTGTGCTTCTGGATAAGATGTGAATCATATGTGAGATTGTTGTATGCTTTGCTCGGAGCAAAACGCATGGGGCATTGAGATCCTTTAACGATATTCGTGAAAGAATCTCAATTTTTAAGTCGCTGGGAAGCTTGGAATCCATCGGAGAAGCTAGGAATTTTTAAAGGAATGGAAGAGATATAGGTCGTCGTTCTCGAGTTTTATTGAAAGGGAATCAGGGATAATTAACATGGGCCTGATTATAATGACAAATATCTCTCCCACCCAACTTTTTTTCCAACAAAGGGCCTAGTTAAAATAACATGTGAAAAAGGTAAGGGCTTTATATTTAATCTTACTAAAAGAGTGGAATTTTATTAAATTAGTCATAATTAATAAAGCCACTAGCCTGGGAGTGAGGTACCAAATGTCTGTAAGACAGCCCACCGCGCCCAACCTAATAAAGGGGTATTTGAAAAAAAGTAAGAAATAAATGTGATTAAATGTGGCCCACCACTACCCAACCAAACACTATGGGCATAGTCATCTACCCCCGCCTCCCCCCCGACCCGTCGACTATCCACAGCTATGAACCCCACAATCGTGAACACCATCGGGCTTGGAGAATTCGATTTATATCGTAAACGCATAAATACGTTCACATACAAATTATAAGCCAAAGCCCACCAAACGCCAAACCAGTATCCGTATATCCGGTTTACGCCAGGTAGACCACCCCGCCTCAGCCACGCATACTATCATATGCAGAATGTTAAAAACCAAGGGTGATAAAACATTATAATTATCTTTTATAACCAACCCTCTCACAAACCCTACTAGCACCCCACGACACTCAATCTAAACCTAAGCTTTACGTATATGGCAAATAGTATACACGTATTCCATAGGCACGGCCACCACCATAACCCCACCGCCCAATCTTATTAACTTACGTATTATCCGTTTGGTCTTTGAGAGAGGACGATTTCACCCAGTTTGTCAATTTTCGGTTCAGTTTTCAATTCGTGTGAGTATTACCCAAATTCTGAACACCCCTATCTTCTTCTGTTTTGTTATTAAATAAATGACCCTCTCAACTTCTCATATCACTGTCACATCAACCGTCATCATCGTCTCCATACTGCAAATAGCAATATCAAATTGTTACTACACTGCAGTATAAAGAAAATGAGCGAGAACTAGGTTTTTATAAAAGCATTATTAAAAGCAACTTTCGATTAAATACATGGTGAAATGAGAGAAAGCAAGAGAGTGAAAGTATATTTGTGGGTATAAATACAAATGATTAAATGGTTATCGATAATAGTCTTCTAACCACATTTTAAATGGGCTTAACTTGATATTTGCTTATTTTTCTTGTAAAAATGAGCCTTTTATATACTTAATATATTTGGGCTTAACTTTTTACAACATGTAGGCTTGAAAATTGAAAAGCGAAAGCCAAAAGAGGCCCAAATTTTTTGATGATTTACGAGTAATATTTATCGGCTAATTGTGTCTACAATATTTGGTCTATTGTTTAAAAATGACGGCTAAAAAATATGTGACTCACTTTGTATATATCAAAAGTCTTAGAAAATCGAGGGCCTTAAAAGTTGAGGGCCTAAAGCCCTATCTTTTAATTGTTGTACCTTTAAACCACCACTGCACAGGATGCAAATTTTACTGAGTCATTATCATTTGTCTAATATTTGAAAATTAGTGAGGTTGGCAACCATATTTTCCTCCAAGTGACAAGAAATGTTGCAAAGAAGTGTAGGTATTAGAGCCTTAGATATCGTAATGTGTAGATGACGCCAGTCCCATGTGGCATGGTTTTGGCTTGAGCCAAAGCCAAGTCACCACACCCCACCCCCCGTGTTAAAGTCCAAGCTAATGCACTCGCGTGCGTCAGTTGCTACTTTTTGCTTCTTCTTTTTTAATTAAGTTTTTTGTTAAGTTTGTGTTTTGATTGGGTATAATGGGTTACAAAAGAGGTGTTTTGGCTTAAGTTATTACTAAGAAGAGTAAATTTTTGGTATGTGAGTGTTAAAAGGGAAATGTTGAAGCGGCACTGGACTAAAAAGAGAGGTTTTGACATGTTACCATTACCTAGAGCTCTTAGCATGATAGCATCGCATATGTTGAGACAATGTTGGTGGAGGAGAGACAAGTTATATCGTGTCAAAATTCGTATATCCATTACTTGAATGGACAAATGGTATATTCATGGGCTAGAAAATTAAATTCGAGTTCATCGAAACTTGTTCCATATATCGCACAAGATGCTTGCATCGAGTTACATTTTAAGTCCGTTTTTGGTTATTTCAGCTCGTTTTTAAAGGTAAAAGGTATGTGTAATTAAGCACATACCAATAGGCAAGCCCAATACTAGGGTTTCCTAATATTTTGCTTGCGACTGTTAGTAGCCGGAGTGGGTCCCTTGTCGGGCATGGGTCCATGTGTAATCGTATCTGCGAACGTGAGTATCCTTCCACAGTCCATGTTTTTCCGCGGAGGTACAATGGGTGCAGCTTTTAAAGGTACTCACGTGCGTCTTTGGAATATCCGGAGCGTGACCCTTGTCAGGCTTAGTAGTCCGGCTATTTGTTGTATTGGGCCTGAGCCCATATGCGTATATTATGAACTAAGCCCAGTAAGCTTGGTGTTCATACTATACGTCATTAGTGACATCAAAGTATTTTTATTTTTTTCGTTTTTACATGTCATGTCATCTAAAATTTGGTTCAATTTTAGTGTGACCTATTGGAGAATTCTTCATAACAGTCTTCCAACAAGACTGAAACTTGATTATACAGTCGTTGGCTGTGAACTGAGCAGATCTCTAAGGTGTTTAGTTTGTAACTTGTCAAGGAGGATGGAACACGAAGACTATAATTCCTCAAGCTCTTTGGGTTCAAACCATTTTGACTCATTAATAATTTCTTATCAGCTCCAATTTATCTCTTATAAAAACCATAGACGCTGTCGTTCTTCGGCTCATCTGGTTTCATCACAACAAAAGTATCAAAAAGTGGACATGCTTCAATAGTTGTTCAAGTGTAACTGGCCGGAGTGGCTTTCGGATCCTGAAGACAGGTGGTCTAGTTCCCCCCACCCCCCAAATCAGTATGCAAACCACGCTATTACAAAAGAACTAATTTCATCATGATGCCATTATAAATATATGAACACCCAATCAGGATGCCATTCTAAGGAGAGCAATATAAATTGATGATATAAACCTAAAGAACGAAAATAAGGCATGAACATCAAGAGTCGTGACCATGACTACCTTGGTGAAGGATTTCAAGTCAAACACAGATTGGAATACATTGCATCCGAACCTCTTTCTAAGTACAGTGGCTAAAAATAAAAGACAGACTGCATTCAGTTTCTAAGTGAGGAGAACAGATTTTGGCCAATTAAAGTACATATGCATCAAAGACCTCTCAGCATACTGACAAAAAAACTAGAAACAAAAAAAATCTATGGATCTTAAAACATATATTATGAACTTCTTAGGCAGATTTGCATCATAAATTAAGATGATATATACCAGCTGATCCTACAAATATTAAAACAGGTACCTGGTGGATTTCAAAGACCTCGATATATGCTAAGGAATTTAGCCATAAGCTGGCAATGTGATCAGGCTGATACTTACTTCCGCTGCTATATATAGCGTCTTTGGGGATTCAGAAACAGATCGACTCATGTTTGAAGGCTGCCTACAGTGGTTACCCTATTTGACCATTTTTATTCCAAGCTCTATGTTTACTAAATTGGTGCAATAGAACTATAACTTGGATTGATATACTAATTGAAAAATCAAGTATACTTAACAAAAACACGTTATCTTAAAAATCCGCTTTAAAAGCTCTTAATTAGAACCAGCAATAGGAGTCTAAAGAAGAAAATTTAGTTCTACTCTGAAGGAAACAACGGTTAAAATTCCTTTTCAGTGAGCTGCTTAAGAGGGATGAGATCTAAAAAGCGTTATATTATTATTATCTTTAATAATTACCAACACTTTCGAAAAAGTGGTATGTTTGATAATAGAACCATCATGTACCGATAGCCCCCACCCACACACAGACACGCAGATATATCTTCTAATTATGACATATTCAATAATGAAACATGAGATGCATTTATATTTTATCATCCATCAATACAAAACAATATTATTGTACATAAATAAGGAAGTAAACGTCAGCATCAACGATAATACTTCTTCAACAAATTCTAAGCAATGCAGGCCATACTATGTTCGAGGGACATAAATTAACAGTTGTGTTTGATTAATGGAATACAAACGTGTCTTTTACAAGAGAATTGCCCAGTGCCCACTGAACACTTCCAGCTAGATTTATCAGGTGTTAATAAAGACATGTAGTATCTTGCCTGTTGACCTTGAACTGTATCTCCATTAGAAAACCTCATTGACAAACGTAATCAATCACATAATTCCAAACTTCATATGCAAAAACCAGGACTGCGGTCGAGAACATATTATGCCCAAAAAAGTAAGGGTGGTCGAAACCATATTATGGAAAAATCAGAACATTTTCTAACTTCATATTGTGAAAAACAGTTTCTAAATCTTCCATAATATGGTTTCCACCACAGTACATTTTCTTTTTTTTTGCTCATAATATGTTTTCGGCCGCAGCTTCTGATTATTTTTCCATAATCTGCTCATGGTGTATACAACCCGGATGTTTTTTTTAAAGGCTGATATATTAAGAACCGGTTCCAAGGAGGCCGCAAGCAAAAAGAAAACAAGGAAGTTGGAAAAAACAAATAAAACAAAACCACCCCAACAAGGGCAAACCAAGCTATACAAAGAGAATCTCACTACAAACTATCCAATAAGGATCTAGGATTTGAAATCCAGCAACTCCAATTACAAATTGGAATCTTGAAACGGGCCGAAATACAGACAATCATTGAATGGACGGAAATATATCTTCCTGTAGGACTTCAGATCGATCATTTAAAGATGCATGAACCAATTTATTCCTCCATTTCCAAATGGCCCAAAGACCACATTGAAATACTCCATGAATGACTTTGTTAAGGCGAGAGAAACCAAGATCAGCAACCTTTTTCATACTAATGGAATGTTTGAATTAAGTTGTAGATAACAATTGTCTTGTGCAATAATACTCTTATTAGTTTTTCTCTTCTAGTGGTGGCATGAGATTTTTATAACATGGTATTAATGATTTATGCAGGGTTAGTAGTTAGTTTTCTTGGAATATTAATTACTTGATTTTGGATGGTGGGCTTGTTGTTTGATCATGTTTTTATTATTAGATAGTATCGTAAAAAAAACCTTTCTTGCGCATTTTTGTTGGTGGGCGTGGTTGTTTGTTGATTTGGTCGTTGTCTTTTTTTCTTCTTTATTTGCGGATGTTTCTTGGTGGGGGTTGTTGTTTGCTGATTTGATCGTTGTCTTAATCAGTAGCAACTACTATTAGTATTAGCTAGCTAAGTTACGTATTTGAACAAATTAGACGACTCACATTTCTTTTCTTTTTTACGGATGATGCCTTGCAGAGACATCCAGAGTTGGACTGGATTGATTTGAAGATGGGAATAGGGTGCCCTATATGGATTACCTATCCATAAAGACATCACGTTGCTACCTAATAAGCTCGTGAGTAGTCATGCAAATTAAATTAGTGTGACTTTAAAGGATACCCACTTCCTATCCTACCATCTTGGAACATCTTTTGACCAAATTGTCATCCGAGGACATCTTAAAAACAAAGGAAGCCGCCTCGGAACTCCACACAATTTGTAGGCGAAAGATGTCTTTTGGCCTTTCCTTAGTCGGTCACAAGAGACGGTTTCTCAACTCATTGCACCACTCCTCGAGATGCAATTTACTCATGGTGTATACGACCCGGATCTTGAAGCAAATATCTGCATTATCAACATGTCTTTACGAGATGATGAACAACACCCCAAAGTAATTGCACAAACACATGGGTTTCTCGTAGTTTTAGAAACATCTAGCAATTCTGCACGCATTTACACGCATTTAAGGAAAAGTTGAATCTAACGCGGCACTAATGTACAAGTCTATCTTAATTTGTTTCGAACCCACTCTTACCACATAAGAGAGACCGGACAATCATTAGATTCGGGAGATCATCATTTTTTTTAGATCCATATGAATCACTTATAGGATACTCCCATAAGTGATTCATCATCCCCGCATTATGGATCTCTAAAAAACTGATGATCTCCCGAAACTAATGATTGCCCGGTTTCTCCATCCGATAAGAGTGGGTTCGGAACAAATTAAGATAGACTTGTACATTAGTGTCGCGTTAGATTCAACTTTTCCTAATGCACTATATGCGTGCAGAATTGCTAGATCTATTTAAAACTACAAGAAATCCATGTGCTTGTGCAATTGTTTTGGGGTGTTGTTCATCATCTCATAAAGACATGCTAAATAATGCAGATATTTGCTTCAAGATCCGGGCCATATAAACCATGAGCAGATTGCATCTTAAGGAGTGGTGCAATGAGTTGAGAAACCGTCACTTATGACCGACTAAGGAAAGGCCAAGAAGACGTCTTTCGCCTACAAATTGTGTGGAGTTCCGAGGCGGCTTCCTTTGTTTTTAAGATGTCCTCCGATGACAATTTGGTCAAAAGGTGTTCCAAGATGGTAGGATCAATCGTGGGAAGTGGGTATCCTTTAAAGTCACACTAATTTGCAGTGTTGCAAAAATCGGCCTAGGCGGCCGATTAATCGGCCGCCTAGGCGGAATCGGTCATTAAACGCCTTGATTTTTACTAATCGGCCTAAAAAATCGGTCTGGTAAAAAATCGGTTAAAAATGGGTCAAAAATCAGATTAATCAAAAGAAATGTGAGTCGTCTAATTTGTTCAAATACGTAACTTAGCTAGCTAATACTAATAGTAGTTGCTACTGATTAAGACAACGATCAAATCAGCAAACAACAACCCCCACCAAGAAACATCCGCAAATAAAGAAGAAAAAAAGACAACGACCAAATCAGCAAACAACCACCCCTCCAACAAAAATACGCAAAAAAAGTTTTTTTACGGTACTATCTAATAATAAAAACATGATCAAACAACAAGCCCACCATCCAAAATCAAGTAATTAATATTCCAAGAAAACTAACTACTAACCCTGCATAAATCATTAATACCATGTTATAAAAATCTCATGCCACCACTAGAAGAGAAAACTAATAAGAGTATTATTTATATATTTTGACATGAAATAAACTCTAGTCCATTCCATTAAATAAATAAATAAGGGGCTAGCAACCAAAGTACAATAATATATAAATTAACCCTGTTTTAAGTTATCTCCATCATATATATACTAGCAGGGTACCCGCTCGTTGCGGCGGCGGGTACCCCGGAGAAATAAAAAGAATTTGATCCCGGTGAGGCTCGATTCACCCGTTTTTATCGGTTCCGACAGGTCCTTTTCGGTTCGTCTTCGGACGGCTTTTATTGGCTAGCCGAACCGATGGTGACTCTGGTTCCGGTTGAGCCCATTGGTCCGGTCCGGTTTTCAAAACTATATGCACCATCATTTTAGGGAGACATCATATGTACGCTTTTATAGATACTATCCGAGTACCCGCGCCTAGCAGCAGCGCTGCGTGACCTCCGATAAAACGCAATTGCGTCATTTTGTATATGCAATTTTTTCTAAACTGTACTTGTATTAGTGTTCATTTTTTGTTTGTGTGATGCTTCATGCGTTAAAAAATATTTAGGGAAGCAAAGTTTTTCCAAAAAAAACTGTACTTACAAGTTCCAAATAGTTTCTTATTTTTTGGGATGTGATATACACACCACACAAAGTGATGTGCATATCACAAAATCACATGTGTAATGCATATGATACAACACCACATATGCATTTTTGTGGTATTCACATTATTGTGTGTGGTGTGCATATCAACTCCCATTTTCGATAGACATGTCTTATTAAGTCCTTACATTTTATGGTCCTTTTAAAATACAAATAATGATGTGGATAAAGATCAATTCTATTAAGAGATACATCCCAGCTAACTTAGCTAGCTAATACTAATAGTTGCTACTAATTAAGACAACGACCAAATCGATCAAATCAACAAACAACCTCACCAACAAAAATCCGCAAATAAAGAAGAAAAAAAGACAACGACCAAATCAATCAAATCAGCAAACCACCACCCCACCAACAAAAATCCACAAAAAAAGAAAAAAATTTACAGTACTATCTATTAATAAAATAATGATCAAACAAAAAGCCCACCATCCAAAATCAAGTAACTAATATTCCAAGAAAGCTAACTACTAACCCTGCCTAAATCATTAATACTGTGTTATAATAAAAACCCATGCAACCACTAAAAGAGAAAAGCTAATAAGAGTATTATTTATATATTTTGACATGAAATAAACTCTAGTCCATACCATTAAATAAATAAATAAGGGGCTAGCAACCAAAGTACAGTAATATATAAATTAACCCTGTTTTAATTTATCTCCAACATATATATACTAGTAGGGTACCCGCCCGTTGCGGCGGCGGGTACCCCGGATAAATAAAAAGAATTTGATCCCGGTGAGGCTTGATTCACCCGTTTTTATCGGTTTCGACGGGTCCTTTCCGGTTCGTCTTCGGACGGCTTTTATTGGCTAGCTGAACCGATGGTGACTCTAGTTCCCGGTTGAGCCCATTGGTCCGGTCCGGTTTTCAAAACTATATGCACCATCATTTTAGGGAGACGTCATATGTACGCTTTTATAGATACTATCCGAGTACCCGATAAAACGCGATTGCGTCATTTTGTGTATGCAATTTTTTCTAAACTGAACTTGTATTAGAGTTCATTTTTTGTTTGTGTGATGCTTCATGCGTTAAAAAATAATTAGGGATGCAAAGTTTTTCCAAAAAAATTGTACTTACAAATACAAAATAGTTTCTTATTTTTTGAGATGTGATATGCACATCACACAAAGTGATGTGCACACCACAAAATCACATGTGTAATGCATATGATATAACACCACATATGCATTTTTGTGGTATTCACATCATTGTGTATGGTGTGCATATCAACTCTCATTTTCTATAGACATGTTTTATTAAGTCCTTACATTTTATGGTCCTTTTAAAGTACAAATAATGATGTGGATAAAGATCAATTCTATTAAGAGATAATCATGTATAGTAAAATAGAAGTCACATGGAGTTGTTTGAAACAAACTTTAGTTTTACAAATTTAGATTTTAGAGATTGCAAGTTTACTTAACATTATCTTTAGTATCCGCGTCTAACGCGGCGAATTTTTATTTTTGACAAATTTAGGTTGCATTGATATTTTTATGTGTTTCATTGTTTTGTTTTTTGACAAACCATTACGCCAAGAAAACATGCTATCATTGTTTCTAATTTGATTTTTCGGTGTTCCAAAGAAAGTTTAGCAAGAATAATTTGAATTAATCGATAGTGCTTAGTGAAAATCTGTGTCCGTGTTCACTTGCTTTATGAACGAGCAATGTCGTCGTTTTCTACGCCGAGAGAGAGAGAGAGAGAGGCCGCGTGTTTTGCCCATCTATTCCACTCTTTTTCATGTATAAAAAACTTTTAGCTTTACTTTTCACCATCAATACTAATTTATTTTTCACTTGTTAAAATTCGGTGATTATATATATATATATATATATATATATATATATATATATATATATATATAGGAAGGTTAAAATAAAAAGACAAATATTCGTGAGAAGGATAAAAAAAAACTTTTTTTTAAAAAGTTCTTTAAAAATTCCAAAAAAATTCCATTTAAATCCCAGGATGGTTGTGTGCATAAAACTTTTTGTAAAAACATTTTTTTATAATTTTGAGTTTTTTATAACGATTTTTTAATAGCGCAAACAAAGAAATTTGAGCAACAAATTTTTCGACATTGTTATAGTTTGATGCGCAATATAATTTTGATACAAAAAGTCAATACAGTTGGTACAAAAACGAAGTTTTTTGATGCACAAAAAAACCAATTTAATGCACAAATGTTTTTATTTAATAAAATTTTTATTCGGCAAACTATACCACTTTTTAGAAAACTTCCTTTACAACACTTTTCAGCACCCACATACCCGATCTTGTGGATTTTTTTCAGAATTTTTTAAGAATTTTAAAAAAAAAATAAATCTTTTTATCCTTCTCACGAATATTTGTCTTTTATTTAATCTTATCTTTATATAAAAATTCTAATTATATTATATATATATATATATATATATATAAATAATATATATATAAATATATATATAGGATAAAGATCAAATAAAAAGAGAAATATTCGTGAGAAGGATAAAAAGATTTTTTTTACAAAAGTTTTATGCACCAACATACCTGATTTAATGAAATTTTTTTAGAATTTTTCGAGAACTTTTTTAAAAAAAGTTTTCTTTTTATCCTTCTCACGAATATTTGTCTTTTTATTTTAACCTTCCTCTATATATATATATATATATATATATATATATATATTGTTTTTTGAACAAAATTCGATGATTATATTAGAATTTATTTGTTGAGAGATTGGAAAGGAGAATTAAACAAACCTTGATAATTTATTTGTTAAGAGATTGGAAAGAAGATTGAAACAAACTTTGATAACATAATAATTTAACAAAGTACACCAATCTCTATTTTCCATAATCAAAGGCATATCTCATTTTACTTTTGAGTTTTGACATGTCACTGTTTGTGTTATGAATCTGAAAAACCGAAACAATTCACATGTGTAAAAGACAATTTAATATTATTAAAGTTTTAAATTTGGTCAAATACAATTTTACTTTGGTGCTACTATTGGTCTCCTGGCTCACAGAAAAAGTACATGTTTTGTATTTTTTTTCTGTTATTTTGTCTTTCTGGTTACACTATGTTTTATCAGTATGTACTTTTTGACAGTTTAATACTTTTGACTTGTAAAACTTTATAATTTTCGTTCCTCACTCTGCGTTTCATGGTTTTATAACATAAACAAAATTATAAAATAAAAATAAAAAATTTTAAAACAGAAAAAACTTAAAGCGGTACAAATGGCTTTTTAGAAATATAACCTACCCTTTTTACTTTAGTCTTGATAGAGAGACCAACTATTGTACTATACCTCGATTCTCTATCTCACATATATTACTTGTATACCTTTTGACACTATACGTCTAATGGACAAAGACCTCTTATTTCACGGATTTCGATAATTCAAATTTTTTTTTTAACGGCGATTTTATTAGAACCACTAGCAAGGAGCTAGAAAATTACAAAGGAATCAAAAAAAGGTGTTGAAGCCAACTAACCCAATTCA
>BQNB010157966.1:3701-15088 GCA_026074375.1 Tanacetum coccineum
ACGATGATGATGACGTCATCACATATAAACACACAATTACAGTTAGTTTTTAACGGAATCGAAGAATTAAAAGAAACTGATTGACTGTAAGTCCGGTGGTGAACCGTATGATTAGAGATTAATTATTATACCTGTGAAATGTTTAACGGTGAACCGTATGATCAGAGAGGTTAATCATGTGACCGGAAACTGTGATTTGATTGTAAGTCCGGTGACCAGAATAAATGGAGCCCTAATTTTTTAAACTCAAACCGGCGGTAGTTGACTGTCTACTTTTTTTTTTGTTATGTTTTGGACTTCCGGGTATTTCAACTTGTTATAACTTTAAATTCACGACTTTCAAGACACTTTCATCACTCACGTAACCCTCTTACACTTACGCGCTCACTTCCTTTTTCCAGTCATATCTTTTTTTACCTGACAATCATCTCATTCATTTCATATATCTGTTTTTCTCTCTCTCCCACTTCACTCGCTCTCACATCTGATCTTGATGATCTTGATGATCTTGATGGGGTTATATATGGTGTGCGGCTTATTGTGGTGTTGGTGTTTTGCATCTTGCCGGAAGTTGTAACCACGTATTAAACATCAGTATTTATCTGTGTGTTTAAGCTTTTGATATTATGTTGGTTTTAATTGAATATTTGCTTAAGAGCCACACGCATCTTGAGTTCTGTTTGATTTAGGGGTTTTGTAAAGATGATGTTATATTGTTTTTAATTGAATGATATGAAGCACATGCAGCTTTGATCAGGTTTGACTTTAGGGTTATCTGTGTGTTTAAGCTTTTGATATTATGTTGTTTTTAATTGAATCTTCGCTTAGGAGCCGCATGAATCTTGGGTTCTGTTTGATTTTGGGGTCTTGTAAAGATGATGTTAGATTATTTAATTAATTGAATGATATGAAGCACATGTAGCTTTGATTAGGTTTGATTTTGTGGTTTTGTAAAGATGATGTTATATTCTTTTTAATTGATCGGGTTTGATTTTGGGGGTTTTTAAAGGTTGATGTTATATTGTGTTGTTATTGTTGTTTGCTTATCGACTTATTTAAACTTTGATGTAGGCCTTTCATTGTGATGTTTCGAATTGACTTGTATCTTGGCGGGTGGTATGTGCTTAATTACACATACCTTTTACCAATAAAAACGAGCCTAAATGATCAAAAAAAGACATAAAATGCCAAATATGTGCGTGTTTTGCTATTTGTGTGGTGCAGGTATCGGATATTCAATAAAGGACAAAAAACGAAGCCAAAACCGATAAATCGAGCACGGGACATGTGGAATGTGCGTGGCGGAAAAAAAATCGCGAGGGGGCGGGCGGGGGCGGGAGGGGGGAGGCAGGAGGGTTGCGAGCTAAATTGTGGTGTGGGGCCGAGACGCCGCGCTGGTGGCGGTCGGGCGGCAGTTAGTTGGTGATGTGTGAGTATCTCTATCTATGTCGGTTAGCGCCAATTATGATTGGCTGGGGAGGGAACTAATGATTTAATACGATTATTTGATGAGACCCAAAACTTCTTAGATAAATCATGCCCAAACAAATTAAAAAGCCCATAACATTTAACTAATGGCCCAAACCAGATAACCCTTTAGCCTATAACCCTTTAAAACCCTTTCACATTATTCCTTAAGGGACAAACACTGCTATCCTTAGATTTACAAACATTACCCCTACAATCCCTTACACCTTTACATCATTAGTCCCTTTTCCCTAACTCGTTAACTAATCAAACGATAAACCATTTCCCGCCAAACCAAAAGCACTATTCCCTCATCCCTGTCGTGTACCCTAATAACAGACAAACACCCTTAACTTTTTCCCCACAACCCGACACCTAAATTAACATATTATCCCATGAAGAAGACAAGCCACCTTGGCAATCCTTTATTCTCTGATTGGACAGAGTTATATGACAAAGACTCAAGGGCTATGATTCAAAGCTTGAAAAGAAAGAAAGATTGGAAGGCCAGGAAAGGGTTTCATCCTCCTCACACAATAAACACAACGACATAGCCAGTGGCCCTTAGTTTTTTTCTCATAAATAGATTAGGATATTTCTTGTGTAAAAGTGATGTTAGTATAGGAGTAGTTATGTTATGCTTAATTAACTGCTTATTTTCTTTAAATTGTATTTTTAAATTCAAGCTTGTAATTTTAATATCAATGAAATTTCAGTTTTAAGTAAAATTTTACTCTGTTTTAATCTAATGCAATTAAGCTTAATATTGTTTTAAAGTCATCTAAATAAGCTCTTATAATCTAGTGTTTCTTAGATAAGCTTTCTCAAAAGCTTATCTAAGCTTTTACTATTTCAATTAATCACAAGTCAATTACCTCAGCTTATTGGATGATAAGCCAGAAAAGGATGGGCTTATGGACCTCACCAGCTTATCTATGATAAGCTGGAGCTTTGTAGATACGCTCTTTTGAGCAATTTATGCCCTTGTTTAAGCAAAGGGCTTTGTAAGTCTTCATTTCTACTTTTTTTTGCTTATTAAACTGCTTATTTAGTGCTTATTATTTGCTTATTGATGCTTATTATGCCTTATTGTTGCTTTTGATTCAGTTTTATGCTTAGAAATCATTTAGATGTTGTTTTCTTATAAACTGTCCTATTTGAGCTTTAAACTGCTTAATTGTTTGTGCTTATTGGTCTGAGCTTATTTCTGAGTTCTTGATGCTTTTTTGTTCTTAAATCATATTATGCTTAATCTGTTTTGGTATTTCATAGCTTAATACAATCTGTTATAAGCTAAAAATGAATTTAAAAGTTTTAAGGGAGTGTTTGGGTCAAGCAGCATTAACTTAAGTTAATGCTGTTTGAGCTCACTTTGGTTCAAAATCCAACTTTGTTAAGCTTATTTAAGTGCTTTTACTCAGTTTTCATAAGTTTTTAGGGGTCAAAACTCATTTTCAAAGTTTTTTGTATGTGTGTTTTGAATCTGTGGACTTCTAGTTTATTCTATCAGCTTATATGTTAGCTTCTTTGGATTTGCTTATTAGTTGTTGTTTATGCTTATTATGGTCTATAATGCTCTAGAAAGGTATGAGTATTAGGCATGCATTTGTTTTTGTGTTATACCATAATCTGTCATAAATTGCTCTTAGTGTTCTTAGTTTAGAGTTTTAACATCCTATTTTTGATCCTAGATTTAAGTTGGTAATAGTTTGTTTTAGGTCCTGAAAATCATGGCACAAGCTTATTGGCTAATAAGCTAAATCTGTTTGGGTATTTCAAAGGCTTAAAACAGCTTATACTAGCTTAAAAATAGGGCTGCTAGTAGCCATTTAGCCTTAAAACTCTTAAAAACCAAAAATATTATAAACTACTTATTATCTTTTAGCTTAATCTGCTTATTTGTTATGCTTAATTCTGGTTCCTTATGCTTAATAGTTTAGCTTTAGGCTTTGATAGCATTTTGACTTTAGTTACTTATTTAGCCTTTGGCTTAACTTGGCTTTTGCTTGAAATCAGTTAAGATTTTGAGCTAAAACTGAGTTTTGTTTCAGCTTATTTCTGGCTTATTTATAAGCTTCAGAAAAAGTTTCTTTTTCAAAGTTGCTTATTTTTCCTTGTTCTTTAGTTTGTAAAAATAAAAAATAAAAAAGGGGTTTTACAAAAAGGGAAGCCACATGGTTCGAACCTGTGACCTCCCCTTCTCATAGCCAACACCTTAACACCACCACACACTACCAACTGCCCGGGGTCTTTTTCGTTTATAGGTTTGATATATTTAATATTAATACTTCTTTTCCAGTTTTAGCTTATTAGACTTATTAGCTTTTTAACAACTTATTCGCTCAACCAACTTTCCAGTTTACATTTTTTATAGATTCTACATAGGCTAAAGTATTTTTCATAATTTTTCTAGATTTTTAATAATTAGTTAACCATTTTTAATATTTTATTTAGATTAAAATTGTTTTTAATTCATAAAATTAAATAAAAGTCAAAAAAATATAATTTTTTTTTCTAAAATTATTTTTAATCATTTAGGACCTTTAAAAATTAAATTTTCATTGTTAGGATTAAAATTTTAGAATTTAGGTTTTAAGTCGCGTTTTTAGGATCCCGTTATCGTTTTTAGTGTTTCAATCTTAATTGCTTTCGTTTTTTTTCTTGCATTTACTTGTTTTTACATTTAATATGTAGAAATAGAATCCAAACAAAAAATTATTGATTATTCAAACACGCGATCACAAATTTAATCCACGATTCTTAATTCACGCCTCGTCGAGATACGACTCGGGAAGGTTTTGAATTTTACTTTGGTCAAAAGTAAACTTCTTAAATTCTTTTGGAATACTTACTCAGTCTTATTATTTGATACTTTAGTTATATATTATATATATGTATTAAGCAATTGTTACTATATATATATATAGAGTAGGGATCCAATGAGAAGTAAATTAAAATAAGAAGTGGTGAGAAGTGACTAAAACCACACATTTGAGATGCAACGACTTGCATTAGATGCATTTCTATTCATTTAGATGCATCATTTTGAGTTTTGAAAATTAATTTGATGTGTAGATGGTGCAAATTGATTTTCATGATTTCGACACATGCAGAGGAACAAAAAACAAGAGAAAAAATGAAATGCATCTAATATACGTATATGCATCTAATTAAAAGCTAGAAAACACATTATGATGCGTTATAATGCATCTAAGATTATAGAGATGCATCTAATTTAAGTCGGTGCATCTCGAATATGCGGTTATAGTTACTTCTTATCCTTCTTATTTTAAGAAATCTTCTTATTTGATCCTAACTCTCTCTCTCTCTCTCTATCTATATATATATATATATATATATATATATATATATATATATATATATATATATATATATATATATAGGGAAGGGATCAAGTGAGAAGAAAAAATATAATGAGAAGAATAAGAAGGATTTTTAGCCACACATTTTAAATAGGAAAGAGAATTTTAAGGGGAGATGCATGCATTTTTATAGGTGCATCTGAAATATGTGGTTGTGGTTTCTTCTTATCATTCTCATTTGATTCTTACTATATATATATTATATATATATATATATATATATATTATATATATATATATATATATATATATATATAATTAAATTTGTATCAAAATTTTGGCCCCGCTGCCGGGAGGCTGTGAAACGATAATTGTGTTTTACGTTTGAAGATAATGTTTGAAGACCCTTCCTCCGTGGAAGTTATCCGCTTCTCATTGTGAATATTTTCTTCTATTATCAAGTAATCAAAAATACCAAAAAATTGAAAACAACAAAAACAACCGTTGTATCACTTGTGAATTCGGCTCACCTTTAGATTACAAACTATAAGAGAGGTTTAAGGAGGATTGATCCTAAGAACTTCGACCCGAAAGGAGAAGATTTTTAATACGCTTCACGCTTACCCGCTCCTCCGCTTCTTTGTGCGTCTTTCTAGAGAGCTACCGTGAACTTTTGACTTTTGAAACCAAAAATATTCTCCATACCCTCTTATCCGTTTAATTCTTTCTCTTACCCCTTTCTATTGTTTAATTCTTATGACGTCACCTGACTATTGTTGTATCTGTAAAGGTCGGATGAGTAATGATCGGGTATTTTATCTACCATGTACGTGTGAGCGGTGTAGAAGAAATTATACGAACAAATTTTGTTTTATATGCTATTTTGAATCGGGAAATGCATTCATCGATGATCTAATTACAAACTCTTTTGATGATCTTCCGAATTCTTCTGACCACCCTCCACAACCCAAAACTCACTCTTTTGATTCAAGTGGTGATCCATCGCAAGTTCCGTTCATCTCTAATTCGGACCCGTGTTACAATCAAAACTTTGACAATAATTTTCCACAAATTCGCCAAAGTTTTCCACAAAAAATCTTTGTTTGTACTCCCTGTAGGGGTCCTCATGAGACTTTTCAATGTCAACAGTTGATATTCTATGAGCCAGAAACTTGCTACAATCAAAACTTTGATGATACTGTTTCACAAAATTCACCTAATTTTCAACAACAAATTCTTTGTTGTGAAAATTGTGGGAGTCCTCATGAGAGTTATCAGTGTCAACCGATGAATCAAAATTATTATGATCTTAATCTTTGCTATAATTCTAATTCTTCCGGTTTTGACTAATATCAACCCCCGCAATATTCCGTCACTCATCAACCTCTTCATATAAAAAGTATGGAGGATTTGCTTCTTGAAAAGAAACTTTCTCAAGCCTTGCAAGCTCTTTGTGAAAAGTTAAATAAAAACGTTCAAGAAAAGCAGGAAGAAAAGAATGTTGCAGAAGAGCAAGCAGCTAAAGTTAGTTCTCAATATTGGAAGCCTCCTATTTACTACGATGATGATGACGATGACGAGGAAAGTTCTATTCCTTTGAGAGATATTATTTCTGAACTTCCTCTGTCATTTGCAATCGCACCCGACTTTCCGATTACGGACTCTCTCATAATGGAGGATGAGCATCTTAACACTATTCCGGAAACGGAATCGGACGAAGAAAATGAGTCTAGTGTTAAGGACCTTAACCTAACCCCAAGTGAGTCCGAGGATTTGTCCGAGGATTTATCTGATTACGAAAGTGAGTGTGATGTGCCAGTTTGTGATGATTCTTCTTCTAAGAATGAGGGTTTAGATGATATCGTTTCTGAACCACCGGAAAAGAAAATTGATCAATTAGATGCCATACCGATTCATATAATCTTTTGGCTAATCGTGTTAATTCTATAATTTTTTTCTTATCGAGGAGTTCGTCGGTGAACTCCTGCCCTAATCGTGATCCAATCCACCTAGAAATGTTGAAGCTGTTTGATCCGAAAAAGATATATGTCTAGATTTGAAAAAATTATGAATGATGATTCATCTCCGGAAAACTTAATTCTGAGATTCCCTGATGCGATTTCGAATCTTTCTCCCCATCTCCTATCCCCGTCGAGGATAGTGACTCTCTTATGGAGGAAATCGATATATTTCTTGCTCCGGATGACTCGATACCACCGGGTATTGAGAATGACGACTATGACTCGGAGGGGGACGTTCTTTTTCTTGAAGAATTACTTAACAATGATTCTATTTCCCTTCCTGAGTATGAATCATTTCACGTTGATTTTTATAATGTTCCATCATCTCCTCGTCCTCCGGAAAAACCTCCAGATGATGATGTTTACTTTGATATTGAGCCCGATACGGGAGTTTTGACTACAAAAGTGGTGGATAATATTTCTGATAATTCGACAAGAGAACTTTATGTTCATATGCCTAATGTTTTACCCGCCCTTTCTTTAGTGATTGACACTTTGCTTCCATTTTCATCTGAAAATAAGGACAAAGTTTTCAATCCTGGTATTCTTGCTTCTAATGAGGAGAAATCTCCTCATCTTCCATCTCATCGGGGCTTTAAAGCTTTCCAGATCATTTATTTTTTTGAAAACCCGATGATGATCTATGGAGAGGACATTCCTATCTTGGATGTTCCTTGTCTCCATTTCTATCCTCCTTGACCAACTCAAGTATGGGGGGGTCGAGTCAGGCTCAAGACCCGGTTAACAAAAATAAGCGCTTCGTGGGTGGCAACCCATGCTTATCCTTTTAGTTTTATTTCTAATAAGTGTGACGTAAGGAGGTTCTGTAACACCCCTAAAAATGTGTCGCAGCGGAAATGTGTCCGGGGGCGTTACTTCATAATACAACAGCACAAGATACAAGAGAACGACCTCTAAATGTGTCGTTTGAAAAGTAATCTCGTTGATTTTCTTGAAATTGATATAAAATTTGTCCCATAATTGCATCACGATGAAAAGCTTGAAAGCAATACAACGAGATTTGATCATTTGTATGTAAGTAGAAATCCTGGAATGAAATCTTGTCAATTTAGACTCCAATGCACATCAAGTAAGCCAAGCATCTAATTCACCTGAGAAAAACATGCTTAAAAGTGTCAACATAAAGTTGGTAGATTTCAAAGATTTTTGTAAGTATAAACTTGAAATCAAAGAATAATAAGTATGCATGATAATTAAAACCATCACGAAATGTTTCAAGTATGTATTGCTTAATGAGTGATTACGATTACTCTAAGTTCATGAAACCGATGCACTATGTACCCATCGTAGGTGTCCCCTCCAAGAACACCCGGGCAGTAATGAAAACCATATGTACCCATCACAGGTGTCCCCTCCAAGAACACCCAGGCAGTAATGAATATGTACCCCTCGCAGGTGTCCCTTCCAAGAACACCCGGGCAAATTTAAATATGTACCCCTCGCAGGTGTCCCCTCCAAGAACACCCTGACAGAAATGAATATGTACCCCTCGCAGGTGTCCCCTCCAAGAACACCCGGGCATTTACTTGTAGTTATCAGTTCAATCCGCTTAAGCTAATCCGTAATCATTTCTAAAGTAAAGTATGTATTTGTGACCAAATATGAAGTCAAATAATGTATCACATAGCGAGCTATGTAAATGAGTATGTAAACCAATTTGTAAACGATCATGTAACAAGCATAAGTCAATCATGTGAATGAATTTGCAAACAAGCATGTTCTCACCCCAAAAATATATGTAAAACCAGTAAAACATGGGGCTATAAACTCACCTCGATGTTGTAGAACGATTTGCAAAAATGCACACATAGCACAACACAAACGGAAACCGAAACGGCTCGACCAAGAAGTTGCGGTTTATCTTAACGGCTATGACCCACTAGCCTAGGATAATGTATTTGGGTTTCCGATGGATGATTACATCAACGCGACACGTTGATCAGGATTTAGATCTCAAGTTGTAATGGTTTGGTGGTTGGTTAAATAAAATAAATCGAAAGTAAACACAAAGTATGTAATATATTCCGTATATATTACATATGAAAAATTGAACCAGTATATAATTCATAACGTGACTTATATAACAAAGGCAAACAACCGAAAGAATAATTCAAAATGTATATAATACACGGCATGTATTATATATAAAGAAAGTACTATAGAAGAGACAAAAGAATAATAATTAAAACACACATTTCGACACGTGTTCGAAAATCACCAATTTAATTAATAACAGTTCTCGTATAAAAGTAAACGCATGTTTTAAAGCTACGAATCATGTAAACGACGTTTTCAAAGCTTTTATAAAAGTTATACTTTTATCTTCTAGTCGGAAATATTATAAAATCTTATCTTATAATTTAGTATTTGTTTCCTTGACGGATATCTATAATAATATAATTATAGTGAAAATTACTAAGTATAGTAATTTATAGAAATTTTGCCCAAGTCCTATCGTTTTGTAAGACGTTCCTATTTATACAAACACAATGCTTTTCCCCTTTTCAATCAATCCGTATTGCAACACCCGCGGTTTTATATATCTATATATAATATATATATATATATAATATATATATATATAAATATTAATATATATATATATATATAATATCTAAAACTAAACAAAATAATAAATATCACATTTATTTAACCATTTAATCACCATTATATCCGGTTTTATATTTATAAATCTTACGATATATTTATTTGTCGACTTATATAAACCAAACACGCCCTAATAGTTTATGTTGAACCAAACGCAGCCTTTCGGTGAATCTGTTAAGCCAAACGCACCCTATGTGGTATTACTGCTAACCCAAACGCACCCCTACAGTTTTTCTGCTAACCCAAACGCACCCTCATTGGTTTTCTGCTCACCCAATCACACCCTTACGATGTTTCTACTCACCCAAACACTCCCTTATACGTTTTCTGCTCACCCAAACACTCCCCTATACGTTTTCTGCTCACCCAAACACACCCATATACGACTGCCGCTAAACCAAACGCCCCTTTTGGCGATTCTGTTAAACCAAACGCGCCCTAAGGCCGTTTTCTGTTAAAACCAATACAACCCTATGGTGTTTATAAACAACCCAAATTGTACCCTTCTGCAACATGAAACCCAACGGCATCCCATTTGGTTTGGGGCTCAACCCGAACGCACCCTTTTTGGTGTTGAATAAATACCCAACGCACCCAATTTGATGTTTTCCCAACCAACCAAACTCACCCTTCTAAAAAATTTTTTTTGTTTGTGTGCTTTAAAAACCAAACGCACCCTTGGTGCTAGCTGAGAAACCAACGCACCCTATGGGGTCATTTTATAAAACCAAACGCACTCCTTGGGTGTTGCCATTAAACCCACGCACCCTTTGGCTGAGAAAAACCAAACGCACCCTTAGTGCTGCCGTTGAGGTGGCGTTGTGCGGTGGTGCGGTGGACGTGATGGTGGTGTGACGAGGTGGTGATGGTTACGATGGTGGAGATGGTGGTACGACTGTGAAGATGGTGGTGAGAGTGGCGATTGTATGGTGTTTGACGACTGGGATGATGAGGATGGTGGCGGTGTGAAGCGGCTGTGGCGGCAGCAGTGGTGGTGAAGGTGGCAGCGGGGTGAGGAGGTGGTGGTGGTGCGTGCGTGGTGATCTGGTGGTGGCGATGGTGTAGATCGGGGTGGATCCGGTGGATCGGTGGGTGGCGATGATGATGGAAGTACTCGCCGGAAAAGTTTTCCGGCCGCGGTTAGCCGGAATTCGGCGCCGGATTTTGAGAGAGAAGAGGGGGGGAGTGTTTTGGGTTTTGTGGGTGTAAGTTATGAGAGAAATAAGATGGGGAAATGTATTTATATTTGAAAGTTTCAAACAAAGTGGCAAGTATTGCATAGATGAGGGTAAGTTTTGTAAATGTTTTGCGTAGTTTTTTAAAATAATGATTCGGGACTCGTTTGGGGTACTTAACGGATGATTTAAAACACGGAACTTGCGCCATTGTTTTCCAAATCATTTTTCCTACAAAAATGAGTATTTACTTGATAGTATTTCATAAATGTTTTTATAAAACTAATTTAAAATGTTTATCAATTATTGGGTATCACTTTTAAGCTTTGACCGTAAAATAAGTTTTAACTTGAACTTTCGCGTTTTAAAATGAACGCTTTTGAATAATATAATAAATAATTTATTAACTATAAAGAGATTATAAATCAGCCTACTTAATAATTTCCGATGCAATACGCGTACTCACATAACCTTCAAGGTGGTGGTTAACATGACGATGCATGTTTTCTAATGAGTATGGGACGAGTGTTTAAAACTCGTCTTCGGAGACGGGGAGTAAAACTATCAGGGAGAATCGACACAGAGTTCAAGATAGTTAATGAGTACTCTGTTGACCCATAGTATGTCCCGACCCATTTCTACGAATATGGGCCAATCCATTTACTATTGCTACTGGGCCAGCGGGTCGTGGTCACGGACCACGTCTGGGCCGCGGGTCGCTAGAACATAGCGCCAGCATGCGCTGTCGTTGACCAAGGAGTCATACTTTGACT
>BQNB010157967.1:0-15088 GCA_026074375.1 Tanacetum coccineum
CAAATGTACGTATAACATACGTGCGTGAACCATGCATGGGTCGAACCATGCATGTTCATGCCCATATTAACTTGGTTACACCCAAGTTAACGTAACTCTTTTCACTAGACATGAATAAACTAGTAGAATGTAGGTAGTTACGAGTTTAGTTTGACTTACAATAGTCCTAGATTCTCGGTTGTGGATTGATGAGGCAACCCGTCTCTTATACACCCAAACGTGTATGAATATGGTTCCCAAAGCTTATAAACCCGCACTCCTTGTGCTCGTGTTTTCCTTGTATGATGACTCTAGTGTATTTTGGTTCGAATGACACAAGGTGAGTGTGTTTGGTTGCGGGTTGTATCCCGAACAAGAGGAGAAAGGGTTTGAGGCGTGTGTGAGTTAACAAGAGTGTCAAAGGGTAAATATGAATGTATATTTATAGGCAAGGAACTAGTTTACACTCTTGGTTTCATGGACAACCCACACCGAACCAAGTTTGTCCCCTAGGAGGTAGTTTTGAAGTTTCCTAGTTAATCACTCATGGTTTTATGCTAAACCACTCTAGTACAAGTTTTAATGAGGGGATTTTGGTACATGATTCACTTAGCTAGCAAAATCTTATGGATTGTGCATTCTTGCTTGGTTAACCGCGGCACAAAGAGTGGGCAAAGCAAGGAATGGTATTTATCCAATGTGTCAAAGATCATTAGGAGACCATTAGTACATGTATTTAATGGAACAAGGATGTACATGTACTTGTTAAGGTAATTAGGAGGCTTTTGTAATAAGTAAATCACCAAGGACGATTTTTCATGTGGGTTTACTTGCCCATATTCGGCACTCAAGTGACATAACACAAGATTTGATTAAATTTTGTGTTTAGGCTCTCAAAGTGGGTATTGGTTTGAGTCTAGGTTAGTCTAGGTATTTCCGGGGTGTGTCCAAATGTATTTTATCGTGAAACGTAACCCTTTTACGTGACCAATAAAAATAAAATACGCAAAGTACGTAATTATCTTCTTAATAATTATTTCTTACTTGGTTGATGTAAACCTTAATTTATTTGATGACCGTTTACATTCATTGATTATTTTTAGTCTACGCGATTTAGCTTAGAAGTAAATATTAAAAGTAAACGCATATCGGACTAAAATAATTAGTGATCATTAATAGAGTCGCACAATGACATGAAAAATGAGAAATGTTACATTAGTGTTTTGAGGAGAGAGAGAGTAAAATATTAAATGAGAGGTGGGTGGGTTTTTTTGTGAATTATATACCTTTGAATGAATGAATATGAACCATTGGATTTGATTGAAATGGAGGGTTAAGATTAACTCATTTGTTTTTTTTTCCTTTGTTTTTTGAGGATCTCAACTCTACTGAAATAATGGTAAACAAGACCTTAAATACGAAAAAATAACAACACTTGCCAAATTAACACTTAATTTAAATTTAATGTCTAAACTCCGTGTGTGCACGAGTATTAAAACTAGTAAAAAAACGAGAGATAAGAAAAATGTTAGGAAAATATTGTAAACAGACTTAATACTGTTAGTATTAAAGTTAAGTCTGTTAGTTATAGTTAGTACTTAGATAGAAAAATAGTTTAGTACTCTAGTATAGAAGTTAAGTCTGGTAGGAGCAAGTTAAGTCTGGCCAGCATTAACTTAAGTCTGCCGTAATTAAATTTAATACTGTTGGTCAGTTTATTAAGTCTGCTAGTTGTAATTATAGTAATAGTATCAATTAGCGTTAATCTAGAATACCGATAAGCATTATCTCTTAACCGCGTTTAGGGGTTCCTTATCCTTATAAAAGGACGTAGGAATAGCATGTAAATATTCCAGTTTGAAGTGAGTCAATTCACAATCAAATAGTAATAGTAATATGCGAATTTTAGTATTTTGTTCTTGTGGTTCATCTTGTATAGATAATGATAGTTCCGCGTCAATATATGTATTCACGGTATTGTCTCTCATATTAATCTTGGATTTATTCAAAGACATAAGTTCTTTTAAAGCCATTGAGAGCCTGTTGATAAATGACCCTACAAGTGGTAACCATAGCCACAAAGGAAGCTGTTACACAAATTGAACAAAGATCAAAACCTTTTTATTCCACCAAATCAATATCATGTCTGCAAACATAAAAATTCTCTCTTCAATGAGAGAGGAACTTTCGTCTTCATTATGATGCATCATTGAAAATGGAACTGAACCAACATCCAACAAAGGAGATGCTCCTGCAAAACCACCACAAATAATCACCACAAATACACTTTCAAACATCAAACGCCTGGTCCATCAAAAAGATGATCATGAATACTGGGCAATGGATGAGGAACATTATCTTGATCAAATAGATAAAAGAGGGTCTGGAAAGTGATTCCGAATGGGACTTCTCAAAGAAGCGAGTCACCAAAGTAAAGGATGGTGAATAACAGGTTCCTTCCTGCCAACCACACAGAAAAACAGTTGCTGATGAGAAAAGAAAGAAAGCAAAAACACTATGCTAATGTCTGTTTCCAAAAGAATCATCTCAGACGAATTCATGTCAAGTAAGAACTGCCAAAGAATCTGGGCAGCCATCAAATACAAGTTTTGGTGTTAATGCGAACTATCGAATAAAAATGCAAACAGCTGTTTTAAAATCAACAGTTAGAGGCAATTACTATCTCTATACTAAGGAAAGCTTGAGAAAGGGATGATATGTTTCAAAACAACCATCACAGCATGATGCCCAAGTGGAGCTCATTTTGTCAGATGAAGATGCAAATCACAATTTTTTGAGTCCCTTCCTCCTGCGTGGGACAGTTAGCCATGACAATGAGAACGAATAGAATATTGACACACTGTCAATAGATGATATATACAATAATTTGAGTGTCTTTGTAACAAGACATTCCAAAAGACCGATCAACATCTTCCCTAACTTCTGATAAATTTTCTTTTTTTTATCACACAAGCTAAATCTCTTCAAGCAGATAAGCCAAGCCACAGCTCAGGAAGTTATAGTTCTTATACCACTTTCCGTCTTCCAAAGCAACAACCAAACTGCTACTACCTGGTCTTGCTGATGAAAGTTATGTCCATTCTTGTTTAGCCACAAATGCTAGATGATGCGGATTATGAAACATTATCACCTAGATCAAATTGATGATCTGTATTTTGGAAGAAGAGTGGATTACAATTTGGCGAGATTTTTGAATTTAATGACCTGCCATAAAGATTAAGAAGTTCTACAAGAAGACAGGTAGAAGGGCCAAGAGTGGATGAGAAAAATTGCGCATGTAGGCATTTGAAAAGAGAAAAGTTGAGTGTTCAATTTGCCACAATACCGTGCATTTTGGCCAGGAGGCAAGTTTAAAGGTCAAAAGAAGGTAGCAGGCAGAAGCAGTAGATGTCAAATTTCAAGCCAGGTGAGAACTGAAAAGGAAAGCCTTTGATGACTATTGATAAGGTCAAATCCAATGTATGTAAGCAACTACAGTTGAGTGAACACATCATGCTCTAATGCTTTCACTGTGAATAATAGGTATCAATGTGTTACTAAATTGTGTTTAGATTCACATTAATGCTCTTCAAGCTAAGTATATAATTACAATCTGAATTTGGTGACCAGAACTCCTTAGTTGCCCATAAGTTAGCTGTTAAAAGTTAGAATCTCAGACTTAAAGCCACCCCAAACATGCATTCTTTCTGTAATTAAAAATTAAATTTTCAAGCTAAACAATTTTTTTGAAAAAGGATGAAAAGCAGAAAAGTAATAGAATAAGTAGGAATGAAAGCTGTCAAATAGACAAAGAAGCTTTACAAAAAATTGTTGATTCTTGGTTTCATCTTCTAAAAATCTTGGAAGCTTATTGATTGTTGTTATGAGCTCACTTTAAGCTAGTTTAGTACATAGCATAAAGTCAAATGCTGAAGTCCTAGGATATGAGGAATGAGATGATAGAGGTATAATTGTTCTTAGGGAAACAGATGAATGATATTATGATACCCACTTTATACAGCATATTTCAAACATAGAAATACAAAGTGCTCCCCCCTCCTCTAGTGTTTTTTGTGATTATACCCCGATGGCACAAGGACATAGATGATTCTTGTATGTGTAAGGAAAACATGGTCCCAACCATCAAATCTCCAAGTCATACCATTCGAATGCTAGTATCTATTGTTTTCTCAATCTGTCCACTAATGACAGCAATGAGGACTATTGAGCTGTGTCTGATGCTAGGTTCCACTCATACTCAACCTTCAACCAATGACAGTGAGGGAGCTAGGACCAGTAAATGATCAATCAGCTCAATTGATAACCTTGTTTGCAGTGACCAAATTCCATATACCTATCGATTGACAAGTTACCATTTGCCACCCAAAAGAATCACCACAAGTGCCTAATAACCCACACAAAACATTGACCCTAGTTGTGCACAGACATGTAAAATCTTCCTAGGCAACAATTAGGACACCAGTGACTCCCTCACACTATTCCTTCATATAAAAACAAATTGGAATCAAAGAATGGAAGAGAGAATTAGGTGCAGGATATTCTTTGAAAGAAAACCAAAGTTTATATGTGAACTCTTAGTCACTTGATTAAGCTATTGTGACTAATATGAGAAGAAAGATGCAAGGGAAGCTGCTTTTAAGAGCACAAGGTGTCATCGCTAATGTTAGGCAATGCTACACCACCAGTAGTACTAACTCTAACAGGTGAAAACAAGCAAACATTCACTCCCAATAACCTGTGACAACTAAACACAATAGAACCCAACCTTAGTACTGCTACTAACACTATAAAACTTTAGGGTAATGCTAATACTAGTCATGGAACTGTAAGTTCTGTAGTTCTTCTGTGCACTCAATTTAATTCGGTGGGCTTACAAGATTAATACTGTGCAAGCAACATGTATAAATCTGGTAGAATGTATGTTTTAATTCATGGCACTCAAAATAATCTGGTTGGTTTCTAGAGTTAATACGCAACAAAATGTTAATCTGCTAGAAGTAAATAACACATTATTAAACAAACCAACTTCACCAGGGAATCTTAAAATCCAAAGAAAATGTTTATTCAAAACACAGTTCACCTATAAATAGACCCTTTTCAAGAATACAGCATACAAATCAAATATATATCTTTTAAGGGGCAAAAAATGGTACTTGCTGTTAATACCTTCAGCAGGTTGTGTTTTTAGAAAAATAACACCACACTCAATACCAATGATGTACCAACCCCTGATTGCATGATGTTCATGTTTCTCAGTCGCGCAATGCAGACCCAAGGCCCGAGTAAGAGCATGTTCCCAAAGAGAAACTAAATCTTTTATTGTATGTGCAGAACATCCACTAAAGCTTATGCAGCGCATCAAAAAAAGGTATTTTTGATAGTGGATGTTCTGCACAATACTGGTAAACAGGGCCCATCTTGAAGATTATCAATATCTATCCAAAGTGGGATCTGTTACTTTTGGAGGATGTAAAGAAGTATACAGTGGAAAAGTACAATAATTAGGAAGATTAAGTTTTTGATGATGTTGCTTTTTGAAAGAACTTGACATTTTAAACATATTCTCCATATCTCAGATATGTGATAAAAAAGCGTATAAGTACTTTTTTACACTGAAAAAAGAGTGTTTATGGTGTCCTCTGACTTCAAGATGCTGATGAAAATCAGGTCTTCCTAAAAGTTCCAGCAACACAACCTTATCTTTTTGTATATGAGAAAAATGTTGATTCTTCAAAAGGATACCTTGGTTTATTAGCATAAGCCTCATCTAAACGAAGCTAACTTGTGGCAACATGAGTTAGTTTCACCTCAATTTCAAAAACATAAATAAACTTGTAAAGGATAATCTAGTTAAGGGTTACCTTCCAAGAGTTCAAAAATACCACACTTGTATGTTGCTTGACAAATGGAAGCAACACAAGGCCTCCTGTAAGGCCAAGATTTGAATAATGATAAATTACCCACCCATTACATACCTTGCATATGGATTTATTTGGACCAACTTCTGTGAGGAGTATCAACCATGCAAGTTACTGTCTAGTGATTACTGATGACTGTTCAAGGTTTTGTTGGGTTTTCTTTCTAAGCCAAAAAGGATGAGACAAGTGGCATCCTTAAACGTTTTATAAGACAATAGAAAACCAACTTAATCAAAAAGTAAAAATCATTAGATCAGATAATGGGACAGAGTTTAAAAACAGGTTATGTTGATTGTCTGTGGGGAAAGAGGGGTAAAAAAGACAGTGAGTATTAGTAATGCAATAACTCCTCACAAAATGGGGTTGCTGAGAGAATGAATAACCCTAATAGAGCCTGCTAGACTACCTAGCTACTCACACTTACTCTACCAGCTTTTGTGGGCAGAAGCAGTTAATACTGCTTGCTATATAAACCTTCAACAGGTAAAGTACCAAGCCTCAAAACAAAACTCCTTATGAGTTTTTTTTTTTTGTTTTGGCCACATAACCAATCCTTACTCACAACAGACCATTTGGAAGCCCTGTTACAATTCCAATACTCTTAGCCCACCTAGAAAAGTTTTGATGGAAAATCTATGGGTTGTTCTTGTTGGTTACTCTTAAATAGTAAAGCCTTAGGTTTATAACTTAGTCACCAAAAGATTTTGAAGTAAACCTTCATGTCACCTTTCGTGGGGAATCACCCAATTACATAGAATAAGCCATAGGTGGTATGTTCGACTAGACTATCTTACAGAATCATGAACTAATAGATCTGTCCTCTTTGCAAAATCAAGCTAACCCTGCAAGTCAAACGTGAATTCCATGTATAATGATGTACACCTGAGAGGAATGCAGACTGTTATGGTGGTTTTCTTCCTGATCTCTTTCTGAAAGATTGCTACAAAGAAGACTCACTCCGCGGGCAGCCAACTACTACACCAATATCCAAGTCTGCTGATGACCATTAGTGACTTGTTAGAAAAGAATTGGATGCTCTTCTTTGATAGCACATAGGAGAGCCAGTTACCTACACAGTACTAACCATAATAATCCTAGTTAATACCGATTCTAAACCTTAATACTAGGCCTTTTGAGGAGGTTTAAAAATAACTTGCAATACTGAAGCTATCTCTCCTAGTGCTGATCATGAAGAAGAGATCTTCTCTGATGCAGATGATGATGAAAAATGCCTGAAATAAGGATTTAGAGATAAAATCTATTGAAGGAATATTTGAAAAAAAAGTGCATCTTAGAAGATGAAGGGATTAGTCCTGAATTCAACAATCTACTAGATGAGGTAGATTTCTACAAATCCCCGTCTAAGATTCACAATGGGGGGCTCATCCTCGAAAGACAAATCCATGGAGATCACCAAAACGACCTATTCATACTAGAATCACTCACTCAAGAAAATCCTGAGCTCATGCTCTAGTGAGGTTAACATACAAGCACACCAAAGAAGGCAATCATAAAGGATCAACAACATGTCTTTTGCTTGCTTGTTATCTCATTTGAAACCAAGGAAAATCTCAGAAAGCCCTAAGAAAGGAAGTTGGGTTTGAAGCTATGGCAAGAAGAACTGTGCATTTCCAATCTGGTCAACAAGGTCTGGGTTTTGGTTTTTTACCCAATGGTGCTAAGGTGATAGGTAAACTAAATGTAATACAGGAACAAAAAGGATGGAGAGGTGAGTATTTTCATAAACAAAGCACAGCTGTAGCTCAAGTCATAGACAAGAAGAAAGGGATTGACTATGAGAGGTTTTTGCACGCTGTACAAGAATTGAATCTATCAAGGTTTTTGCCTTTGCTCATTATATGGGTTTCATGAGTCTATCAAATGGATGTTAAATAGTGCTTTTCTGTAGGGCACTATTAGAATGAAGAGTTTATGTCTCACAACCTCCCTTGTTTTTTGTTTAATCCAGATCACCTACAAAAGGATTACAAGGTGTCATAACTTTGTATGATTGCACCAAGCCCCAATGAGCTTGGTATGCTACTTTGACAACATTCTATAGGAGGCATGGATACAAGAGGGCACATGACAAGACTTTATTCATTAAAGAAACAAAAAGGGATAGCATATTAGGTTCAAGTGTATGATGATGATATCATTTATGGGTCTACAAACAAGTCTTGGTGTGATGAGTTTTGAAGCTTTGATGCCAACAGATTCAAATGAAGTTTCCATGGTAAACTTACATCTTTTTAGTCTACAAGTCAACAGAACAAGAAAGGCATCTCATCTCTCAAGACGAGTATGTACTGAGAATACTCAAGAAATTTTATGTTGTGCATGTCAAAGCTGCCATCACTCCCATGGAGACCAAGTTGCCTTTGACAAAGGATGAGGAAGCTTTTGATGTAGATGTACACCTGTCACAATCTATGAAGTTCCCTCAGTACTTAACTGCTACTAGACCATATATTAAGTATGCAGTATGTGTTTGTTCATGTTTATTCAGGTAACTCCAAAGACTTCTCATCTCCATGTGTCAAGAGGATTGCCTTCAAGTACCCAAGAGCAAACCAAACTTGGCATTATGGAATCTAGGGAATCACCCTGGATTTGGAAGCATTCTTGATAGTAAATATGGTGTGTTCCAATCATTGACATGAAATCCCACAACAGTTGGGTGTCCAATTTCTTGGTCCAAAGACTCATCTCCTGGCAATGCCATGAAACAGACTATTGTAAGCCACTTCAACAAACTGAAGCTATTATGTTAGCTCTGCACATTTGGCTGTGACTAAGGGTTGTGGGTTTCAAAATCAATTATTGGACTATGTTTCCAACTTCCATGAATACCAAAATCCACATTGATAAAGAAAGCACAATCTGCATTGGTGAAAATTCAGTCTAATCATTCTAAGAACCAAACACATTGAGATTCGTCACCACTTCCTCAGGAGAATTGTTATGAGAGAAGCTCATAAGAGGTGGGAAAATCCCAACAGAACTTAAATGATTATCTGACTTTTAGACCAAACCATTTGATGGCCCTCCGTTATAAGTTACTTGTGATTAGGCAATGAGTATGATCAACCATACACCATTTAAGGGATAGCTTAGATGGTATACTTTGTTAATTAATAGAAGCTAAGTAAATGCATTAATTCTGTAGTTTATCTGTATACATCCTGGTAGTTATATTTCTAGTTAATACAGGAAGATAAGTATTAATACGGGTAGTTTAATTCTTTTAATCCAGATAGTTAAGCTTTCGTTAATACTGGTAGTTAAGTAGAGTGTAAATTCAGTTAGTTAATACACACTTAATTTCTGTTGAAATAGAGTTAATTCAGTTACTCTTAATTAATTCTGGTGACCAAAATATTAATTTCCTGTAGTGTACATTGGTTAATACTGGTGTTATTATGTTTAAAGCTGGTCGGGAAATTTGACTTTTATGATTAATCCCTGTTAAATGTAACCGTTAGAGATTTTACGGCGCAATAGTAGTCCACCAGAGTAGACTATATATATATAGAAGTTTGATTTCTCTTTCAACTTTTTCTTTAATACTATCTCCTTTAACTTTTGGCAAAGTTAAACGATTTTCCTCCCAACAGAATCTAGTCCAAGGCGTTCTGCTACTACATCTACATTATCATTTCACAATAAAACCTCAGTACTTAATACGTGATGTCACATGGCTCAATTGAATTATGTGACAAACACAACCAGTTATGGTTTTTGGCGCAAGCCCAACGAAGTGCAGGGTTGCTGAATAGTTGTACTTTCTTCGAAGTTCCAACCTCCAGGTATGCATTCACTGCTAATCCAACGATCTATATCTCTTGTGGAAACAATTTGGCATGAAAAAAAAAGGAACAGAGTGCTGTTGCAAGCTACTAGCGAGAAGATGGGTCTCTCCGAAATTAGTGCAACAGTTATACCAACAAGGTACACTAAATCCTCTGAGCGCAATTTAGGGATTCACTGTCAATTAGATACACAACAGAATTTCAATGTACCTAATGATGACCTTTTAAGGGTATAAGTGCCAATTAGGGAATCCTAACAGATGGGAACTTGTTACCTTTAAGAAAAGTTTCTTTACACCACAATGGCGATATTTGGTCCCACCATCTTTTGCAACTGTTTAATCTCTATAAAGTGGAGTATGGATCTATTTGGAGCAATATTGCTACTTTTGCTTTTTGATACTGTGTGCCCTATCCAAGGAAGAGTTTATAATTATCAAAACTCATTTTGATGGTATGGATGGCCAATTGAGAACAAGAAACAAGTTTTGAGATGTATCCCCGTTGTTCTGCAAATATTTTGAATATCGAAACAGAAAAACAAACACCCTAGATCTAGCGTAACCTGACCAAAAAGAAATTTGGAAAATATGAAAAGGGGTTTTCAAGCTACATAAGACCTTTATTGCCCTCAAGCGTTGCTTGTTGCTACTAACCTTATTGCAGGACAAGAACATGCAGCATAAGCATTTATCCCAACCAAACCTCCAAACCTCCACTATTCCATCAACAACACCCGACACCTCACCCCACACCTACATCCTCCACCTCCACCTATTCCATCACCAACACCAACACTTATCCCAACCACTACCATCTTCCACCTCAAACTATTCCATCACACAAACACCAACCTCACCTATCCTAGCACCTACATCACCACAACCACTACCTACCTGAGACAGAAACATTCAACAGATGAGCACATCTATGAGGAGCATCTCCAGTCCACCAACACTTCTCACGCATCACAAGGCACAGGTCTCCAAGTCACTGCCAACAATGAATTGCTTCCAAACATTTTTCCCCAAGTTATTTCAAGAATAGATAGCCTTGAATTGTAGGATCGTAAACAAACCAAGCTAACCAATGGGAAATGCTAATAGGTGAAGCTAGTCAAGAGGTGTAGAAGTTGGAAAAGGTACTAAAGAGGAGGAATTAGTTTTGACAGATTCAAGGATGAGGAACCTGAGGTCCAGGGAAGGAAAAGTCAAGCTGACCCACAAATACTATCAAAACAATTATTGGTTACACCTCCTACAACAAAGTCACATGCTTCAGGAGGAAACAAGATGAAGAATAACCCAAACACTCTTGAAGCATCCAAACCACTCGTCAAATGTGCTCTTTAAGTCAAGTCAATTGACAAAGGAAGGAGGTACAAGATAAGAAAAGATCTAATACACGGCAAGAAAGTATCTCGAAGCTGGACTTCAAAAATAATACTGGTGCTGAAAAGATAAAATGACTGCTCGGTGATGTTAATGCTGCTAGAATTGAAGTTAATGACTGCTAGGTAAAGTTAATACTTGTATATTGACTTCTAATATTGTTTATTTGACAAGACAGTACTGCTGGTGAAAATAAAGGACAAAGAGAAGGGAAAGCTCCTATGCTCAGTGAAGAAACTCCAAAGAAGACAAAGGAACAGATCTTACAAGAAGAAGCTAGCCTTGCAGAAGCTATAAGATTGGATTCCTTACAAAGAGAAGAGGAGGCTGAGCAAATTCATTTGGATGCTCTTCTAGCACAAAGGATTGCAGAAGAAGAAGAGTTGACTGAGCAACAGAAGAAAAGAAAAGCTCAAGTACAATTTGGGGCTCAAATCAAGCATATTACAAATGAAGATTTTGGGCAACTTGATTAGAGCAAAACCTAGAAGCCATTTGCAAGAGTATCAAGAGCATGCTTGAATGAACTTCAAGGATAAGGACTTTTGTCTAAGACAAGGTGGATTTTGTGAATCTAAAGTAAAGAAGTTTATTATCTAAGAAATGAGCCAAACTAAAAGGAACAAGGCCCATGACCCAATACGCTAAAAAAACTTACATGATGATCTACATAAAGAATCAGGTCAGGAAGTAAAATCAGCTTAGGAAGTTGAGCTTGAAGTAAGTCAAGAAGAGTTTGACAAGCTTATAAGCATATTGACTCATATGCTCCAATAATTTTTGAAGCCAACTAAAGAAAGCTTGAAAAGATTTGGTGAAGATCTTCAAATCAAAGACACCAAAGCACGAAATAAGACAAAAAATGATGATAGCAAAAATAATGAACCAACAAAGATTCTTACAAAAGTAAGAAAACAAATAGCCTAAAAAGGTATACACACAAGTATGGATGAAATATCTGAGATTCATATAATTTGAGAGCAAGAATGAACTAACACAAGGTACTGAACTCCTTTGAATTCCTGTTCCTTAGCCAAGAAAACCCCTAATGTACTGCGTTATTAAGATTAGTACAAACATAGGATAAAAAGGAGTATACCAAATTGTTAGAGAAGATTGAACAAAATAGATACAATAATCTTGGAGCTATTAAAATCAATATCTATGGATGACCTAATGAGTGTGTACAGGATAGAATAAATAAAAAGAGTATGTGGTTGTGATGGAGCCAAAGATAAGTAAGAGAAGATTCTGGAAATGTTTAAGAATTAATGTTTTGAAGAACCACTAGGCACAGATTCTATATGGATGATAGAACAACCAAAAATTGTAATTGGAGTACTATTATTACTAGTAGGGTACATGTTTGAACTAAGAATTCAATGAATGTTTATTTTTTGAGTCTGATAGAAAATATCCACTATTCCTCCTGGCTTGAGGTATAAGTCAAAAACAATGTTAACAATTTGAAGCTTTTTGGATGGAAAGAGATCGAATGAAGATTGCTATAAGATTGATGAAAATGATGCGGAAAAACAAGCATGCAATAAGAAAGTATGAAATGTGTAGAGGTTGAAGCCTAGGATAAAAGTTGAGAAGGATAACACTTGTTGATAGGTGCTATCTCTAGACACAACAAATGGTTATCTGTTCGACCATGTCTAACCAACAAAAGATTGCGCGGCACTAGTCCAAGACAAACGCTCTTGTAAAGACTTCTCAAATACGTTCTATGGATGACAACTGCAATAAGTTGGTATGAGTTTATCAAAACACCTATCCTTAAAGATTGAAATTGAGAGCACACAAGTTTATGCTTGTGTTAGAACTTGGCTGTGTAAAACCATAACTATCCATAAGATTATGAGCTTATGGTAAAGACATGGTCAAATCCAATATAGATGGTTTGACACTTTTACCTCAAAAAGTTGATGGTATATTCAACTCACCAAGTTTTATGTACAAAGAGTTGACATGTTCTCAATCCACCATGGAATTACCTTTTCTAGGTGCCAAAGAATTGACTAGCCATAGCAAACGGCTACAGTCAAATGGCATATCAAATCCGTTGATGGCTGTAATGGTTTGCCAAAAACTCATATGGTAATCAACTCAAAATAACCAAATGTTTTCAAGTACTGATAGTTGAAATGGTTTTTCAGTTTGACCTGACATACACCTTTCTGTGTGCCAAAGAACTGACTACTCTAGATTTAATGGCTAACTGGTAAAGAGACATCAATCCATTTTACAATTTTCAATGATTCACCATCTCACAAGTGTTTAAACACACCGGAAAGTGATGAGTGATAGACTGAAACTTTATGATTTGAATGTCCAAAATTGTCAAGTTCTGATGCAAACAAGGTTAAAGACTAATTGCTGGTACAAGATTCTTGAAGACAAATAAAGACTTGATTAATTTGAAGACAAAGTCAATACAATCTCTATACCCAATACGCTTACAGTATTATAAAGATCAAATGCTTTAAAGGAACTGAAGTTCCATAAGAATGAAGATCAAGTGAGGTGGAGGATTAGTTAGGAAAATATTGTAAACCAACATAATACTGTTCGTATTAAAGATTAATCTGTTAGGTTATAGTTATTTACTTGATAAAAATAGTTAGTACTGTAGTATAGATAAGTTAAGTCTGTAAGCAAGTTAAGTCTCGCGAGCATTAACTAGGTCTGTCAGTATTAAAGTTAAAACTGTTGGGTCAGTTTATTAAAGTCTGTTTTTAATTATAGTAATAGTTATCAATTACGTTAATCTAGCAAGAGATAAGCATTATCTTCTTAACGCGTTTAGGGTTTCCTTATGCTTATAAAATGACGATATAAGCAGTTGTAAAATATATCAGTTATGATTGACATGTCACAATCAAAATAGTAATAGTAATACAATTTAGTATTTTTGTTCTTTGTGTTTCAACTTGGTATATGAAATTGATAATCCGCTACCAATATTTGTATTCCGATTAATTTGAGATTGATTCATTGGATCTATGACAAATAATAGGTCTATGTTGATCTTAACTCTATTAAAACTAGTAAAAAAACGAGAGATAAGAAAAAGATATAACCAAGAACCAAATAAACATAAAACCAACGTCAATCACGATCAAGAAGTTTTGTAATCCATCATCAAGAACATCAAAGAGTCTTGTAATCAATCTCTCCCAAACCGTTGAGCCATGAGGGAACCGGGCCGAAATCCAAGTCTTAAAAAGACGTTCAATCGACGGGAAAATATTCATTGTATCGAGTTACTAAAACCTCAAACGTCTATGACATGGGAAGTTCCAGGATCTAATAATAATTTAATAGCTTTTATTTTACTCTTTTGATCTTAAGAATTAAATAAATTTGAGTCATACGGGACATATTTACAAAGTTTTAAGAGTGTAATGCAAACAGATTTATATACAATAAAAGGGTTTTTATGTTTTGTTTTTCTTTTTTTAGAACGGCAATATTTTTTTCACACCTTAGGCCTTTACCACCTATCTCACAATATTTTAGAACGGCGATATTTTTTCACTAGGCTTGAAGCCACAATCACTTCACTTAATTCAAAGACATCTCACACTAGGCTACAAGTTGTTTGGTGACAGCATAATGCTAGAATCCATCTATCTGTTGTGCACTCGAAATTTATTTTTTCGTTACTTTTCCAAGCCATATAGAAATACACATATTATATTCAGCAACATACATCTGACATTCATATGGTAAAAGTAAAACACATTCTTTACATGAGAAAACCATCTAGCAAAAGTTTCTACTAGTGACAAACAATTAAACACCGTGATCCAAGACCATCAATCTCTTCCTGGTATTCAAGTTAATAACTGGTTTCAATCTTCACTCATTATAAGTATTCATCGAGGTACTAAACAAAGCCCTAACCATGCATTTTGACAGGAAACAATGCACCATGGTAAACCTAACTAGTTACCGATCA